>JAKVQF020000876.1:0-61195 GCA_023091115.2 Trypanosomatidae sp. Fi-14 | reverse complement strand
CATCAATGCTTCGGCGTGAGTATTGAATGGTATGCTGTTTTGCTCTTTTCTACATACGTTATGTTTGTTTTATCTACATGTATTTGTGTTTTATGCTTTTGTGTTGCTATTGTGTGTTGTATGTTGTCAATATCGAGAACATGCATGGTTTGCTGTCAACAGTTGTTTGCAATTGTTATGCATTTCGTCGCTTAACGTGATCATGTTATTGTTGTTTTGTTTGTAATTATTGTCATTATTATGATTGCGTTTTCATTTTACTTATTGTCGTATTGTTGTTGTTGTTGTTCTTGTTTATTGCGTTTTCGTGTGCTGATTGTGTTTGTGATGGTTTGTACCTTATTTGTTGCGTGTCATTGTGTCGTAACAGCGCCGTGTATACCTTTTTTGTTGTGTCGCCAACATGTACGTGTTTCTTTGTATATCTCTTTCGTGCCTTTCAGAGTGTGTACGGCAATGTCGGCTGTGTGATGCTGTTGCGTTTGTATAGTTTGTGTTTTTTACCTTCTTTTATGTGCTCTTTTATTGCTTACACATTGAGTGGCACATGAAGGTGCTACGTCGTGTGTGTTGTGCACATTTGCTAACCGGTGTGTTGTGTCTTTCGTCTGCTTCGTTCTTGTAAAGGTTGTGTCATCAGTGTGTAACACCTTGTTGTTTTTAGCCTTGTCTCTTCTGCTGTGCGTAGTGACGTGCTACAGCTTTGCGGCCTTGCTAGTTGCTTCAGGATGCAAGTGTGTGCCAAAGCCGTAGCAGCCGAGCATGTTCAGGTTGAGCGACTTGATCTGTCGCAGGTATGTTGTACGCCCGATGAAGCCGAACTGCTGCTCCATGGGGTGCTGCAGCACTGCCGCGCGCAGCTTTGCCATGTTCTCCTGCTTGTCGAAAAAGAAGCTATTGTACACGACATTGTCGCCAATGAGCACGCACGTGAGCGGCAAAAAGAGCATTGTCGCCTCGCTGCACGAAGTCATGAGATTGTGCATCGTCTTTGCCAACGCCTGCGTCGCGGCGCCGTCGCCTCCCTTTGCCATTTGCGCAATCTCACGCGCACCAGTGTGCTTGCCCGTCAAACTCGTGTAGTGAAACTGCATGGCGGCACCGGTTGTCGCCTTTTCTACGCTTGGCGTGTATTGTGGCAACTTATGGTAGGCGGCAAGCTTGCGTAGGTATTCGTCTGTCCCAGGCTGCGCCGCCAGCGTCGTCGACGAGAACTCGAGGGGCAGCACCGAGTATGACTGGTCGACGCCGCGGTAGTCAATGAGCGATGTGCCGATGCCGGTACCGGGTGCAACAACAAAGCAACGGCCTTTGCCTAGCGTTGTGCCCACGGGTGCCGTTTCGAGCTCGCGCCACTTCGTGCCCTCCCACATGACGCGGAAGTACTCGCTAAACGCGTTGCTGTCGCTCAGTGCGAGGACGCCGTAGCCGCCGGCCTCGAGGTCGTTTAGCAGTGTGCTGCGCCCAGGTGGGAAGAGCTGCGGTGGGTACTCGGACAAGCGCGCAAGGCCCTTGAGGTTGTTGAACGGGCCACCCACCGCGCCATTGGTCACCGGCCCCGGCACGCTCACAGCACCCGAGGCGATGCGCTGCACCACGCTCGACGGCACGCTGCGCAGCAACACCGCAAAAAAGTCCTTGAGCTCGTTGATGTCCTTGCGACGCATGATGAAGTTTGTGTAGATGATGTGCACACCGCCGTCACCCGGCAGCGTGCGCGCAAAGCCGAGCCGCGCGTTCGTGGCACCCACGTCGGCAATGAAGTACACGTGTCCGCTGCCCCACGTCGGGGTCTGCAGCGTCGCACACAACGCCGACAAGTCAAGTACGTCGATAGTCGCCATGACGTCTCTGTTGTGCTTGTTTGTGTGTGTGTGTGTGTGTGTGTGCGTGTGTGTGTGTGCAACTTATGTCGTGTAAGCAAGTAACACGAGAACGTGTCAAAGCAGCACACGCATAAAACACACACACACACATGCACGTACGCAACAACACATGTCATCACGCGCAAACGTTACGACGTTGTTTTCACATACTTCACACTTTCGTTGCCGCAACACATGTCTACTGACGCGCTTGTGTGTGTGTGTGTGTGTATACAATTTGTGTCTCTACACCTTCTTGATGCCATGGATAGGGTTGCCAAAGCCCATGCGCTTCTTCGACGTCGACGAGTACAAGTTATGAAACTTCTTCTTCATGCCCTTGGTCGACATTAGCCCCGGCACCGTCGGGTTCTTGATCGACCGCTCCACGTTAGCGCCGTAGCTGGTCATGTCACGGTACGGCGGTGCGCTGTGCTTGTCAATTGTGTAGTACTGCTCCTGCTGCTTCTCCTCGTGCGTGACACCGCCACCCGAGTTGGCTTGCTTGCGTTGTGCGTGCGCCTCGTCAATGGCGCGAAAGTACTGCCGTATGCGGTCCATCTGCACCCAATTGTACGCGTAATGCTCGACCGTGTGCTTGGTCGAGTACGTTGTCGGGTCATAGTTGGCCTGGTACGCCTTCGGTCGGTAGCGCTGCGAGCGAAACCAAAACGGGTTGCCGAAGCGCGGATACAAGCCGATGCGTATCGCCTGCATCTTGGCCACACGCAGCTTGAGCACCGCCTCGGGGTTGAGTGGCATGATGTCCTGTGCGTACATGTGTCCCGTGCGCGTGAGAAACTGCGAGATGGTGGCGGGGTTCTTGTAGTTCAGCTTCATGTACACCTCCGGCGAGGGCCGCTGAAACCCTTGTGGGTCCTTGTCCTCAATGTCAAACGGCTGTGCATTGCGAAACTGCTGCAGGGCAACGTCGCCGACCGTGTCGCCCATGCGCCACCGCGTCAAGTTTGTCAAGAGCTGCTCGTCCGGGTAGCGATGGTAGTGCAGCTGCACTTGCTGACCAAACAACCACCCCTCACGCCCGCGCTTGCGACCACGATAGGCGGGCCGCTCATGTGCCTCGGTGTGGTACGGCTTGCTGTCCTCGCGTGTCAGCATGCCAATGTACTCGTTCCACGGTCGCCGACACACCGCAAACGCACTCACGGCCGAGGCGTACACGGGCGAGGTGTGCTGCTGCTGTTGCTGCAGCAGCACTCGTGTCGCACCACCGCGGGTGCACATGTATATATATACACACACACACACACACACACCTGTTTCTACGTATTTGTGTTGTTGTTGCGTGTGTAAGCGAGGCAGTCGACGGCAAAACAACAACAGTAAGTCGTGTCGCGCAACTCGAGTGCATGGTAGCTGTCACGGACAACAACTGCGGCACACAAGCATGTTCGCTGTCGTGTACACGAAAGCGTACATGTGTAAATGTGTGTGTGTATGTGCGTTTGGTGTCACGACGCCAGCGCTTGCGGTGGCGGTGGCGATGGCAGCGCAGGAGGCGGTTGTGACGGTACATACTCCAGCACGCGTGCAAGCTTGCTGCTGTCCTTCGTATCGCGTAGGAGCTGTAGCAGCTCAGCATGACGTTGTGCTGCCGCCACACGCTGCCGTCGTGCAGTAGCCTGCTTGCTTGCCTTGTTCATGCACTTCAGTGCGTGCTGCGTGAGTATGTGTGCCCGCGTTTTACGCGCCAGCTTGTCAATGTCGTCTGACATGGATGTCAGCCAGAACACGACCCCGCTCAGCAGCACGGGGCCAACGTACGACTGCAGCAACACCGTCTCCGGACGACGCCACAGCAACGCCAGCGGTGATGACGACCACCACGCACACATCAGCGACGCTTTTGCCCGCGACGTAGTCAACACCGCCGAGGCGAGGGCGGCGGCGGCGGTGTGCCTCGTCTCTTCGACGCCACCCTCGCTTCGGGCGCTCGTCACGTCCGCGGCAAGGTGTGTCAGGCGATGACGGCTGCTGCCGCTGCTGAAGCGGAACGGCACGACGGCGGCGATCAGGTGGCGTAGCGCAGTGTGTGTGACGAGGCGTGCGAGCACAAAGGCGGCGAACAGCACCGCCGCGACACACATCTTGACTGCTACAACGCACAACATGCGACGACGCGTGTCGCGCAGCTCCGCGACGCAGCCACGGTGCCAACACGCACGCCACACCGTCGCGTCTATGCGGCCGCCGCCTCGCGCGTCCTGCGTCGCCGCCGACGACGATGACGACGACGACAGCGCCGACGACACGGTCGTGTAGCAACGGCGCAGGCGCACATGCTGCACATACGCACACACACCCATGTACAGCAGACGACCTGCAAGAGACAAGAGCAGCACAAGCACAGTGCCAGCAACACAGCGGCTGCCGAGGAGGCGGTGCAGGTGTGCCTCATAGTGCGCCTTGGCGTCTCGCACGCGCGCGCGGTCGTGTGTGCAGCGCACCGTCTGCTGCGCACGCCGCAGCTGTGCAATGCGCTGCTGCAGCGCCCGCTCAACGTCGTCGTACGTCAGTGTGTGCTGCTCGACCGCGCTCATGGGGTAGTGCGAACTGCTCTTGTGCACAGCGGACGTCTTGCGTCGTGGCAACACGTGTGCGGCGGCGTCAGCGGCAGCAGCAGTATGTGTGCGTGCGCTTGCGGCGTTGTCGGCGTCAGACGCACGTGTCCACAGCAACAGCGTCTGCAGCAGAAGCAGCAACGACACCAACAACAACACTATGCGCAGCAGCAACAGCGCACGCGCGCGCACGCGCACGGCGGCGTGGTGTCGTGTCGCGGTGTCTACCGTTGTCGTCATGCATACAAGCGCACATCAACCTACACAAGTACATGTACCTGTCTGCCACTGTACCTGTACACACACACACACACAAACTAAGATGTGCATACAAGCAGAAAACAACACACACACATACACACACTTTCATACACATACATATACACGCACACTGGTGAACAATGCAATCGCGCGAGTGCGTCGCGCAGCACGCGACATACACTACATGTCGTCCTTGTTGTCCGCGTTCACGGCGGCAATGCACTCGCCAAGGTACGCCGCGAGGCTGGTGAGCGAGTCGACATTGTAGCGACGACTGTAGCGCAGCTCACGCATCGCCATCGCATACTCCGACTGCTGCTGCTGCTGCGGCACCGGCGCAGCGACACCCGCGGCGCCGCGCGCGTCGCCCGTCCAGTGCTCGTAGAAACGCGCGAGCTGCTCTGCCGCGTCGCCGACACGGCCGCTGTTCCACAGCGTAATGGCGTAGTTGAGGTACACGAGCGGTGCCTCGTCATCGACGTCGTCGTCGTCGTCGTCGTCATCACCACTGCTGCTACGACGACGACGGCGACTGCTGATGTGACAGTGATGTTCGTTGTGCTCGAGGCAGAGTATGGCAGCCGTGTACGCCGCACACGCCTCGTCCACCTCGTTCAGCAGCGACAAGCACACACCACGATACATGTGTGCGAGTACGCACCACCTGCCGCCGTACACGTCCGCCCGCGACGGCGACTGCGACGGCCGCTGTTGCTGTTTTTGTTCGCGTCGTGACGATACGAGCACCAAACGAACTACCGCCGTCATGTGATGCAGTGCGGCGACGGTGCGGCGCAGCTGCAGGTAGACGAGCCCGAGATTGTAGTGCGCTACCGCGTCGAGCGGGTTGCACGTCAGCGCACGACGCAAGCACGACACCGCCGCGTGTACGCTGCGCTGCTTCGCCGCATACATGGCGCCGACATTCGCCCACAGCTGCGACGAGGTAGGACGTCGCGTCAGCGCGGCGCGGTAGAGGCGCAGCACATCCGCGTCATGGCTGCTGCTGTTGTTGCTATTGTCGATATTGTGCAACTGCTGCGTTGTTGTCGTCGTCTTGTTGTTGTTGTCGTCGTCGTCTTCGCTTGCGTCACCGTGGCGCCTGTTGCCGTCGCCCTTGTCCCGCAGGAGCAGCAATGCACACGTTGACGTCATCATCGCCGCCAGCGACGACGATGACAACGACGACGACGATGACGATGCACGCGCGGTGCCGTCGACAGCGCACTCGTGTACACACGCACGACACTGCCGCAGACACGTTGCCGCCACACGGCTGCTGACGCGGCAGCGCAAACACAGCTGCGCAAGCGCCGCCAACACGTCCGCGTTGTCAGGCGCCGCCGTCGCCGCCGCCGCTTCGCTGTACGCCGCCAACGCGGCACTGAGCTCACCACGTGCGAGGTGCACACGGGCGAGCGCGACGTACGTGCACGCCCGCGCCTGCACAGCAAGCGAACGTCGAAGAGCGCCCACCGCGAGCGCATCGCTTGACGCTCGTTGCTGCTGTGCATAGCATACTCCGGTCAGATAGTCGAGCTGCCAGTCCGCGTCGAGCGCGGCGGCACGTCGCAGTGCTGCCGCCTCCGCATACGCGGCAATGGCCTCCTCGTAGCGCGCGAGCAGCTGCAGTGCGCGGCCAAGCTGTACGCGGCTGCACAGACTCGTCGGTCCCACGAGCACGGCGGTGCTGAAGAGGGCGAGCGAGTCGGTGAGTTTGCCCTCGTACCGCAGCAGCAGACCCTTGACGTAGAGCGCATACTCGCACATGCCACCGCTCGCGCGCAGCTGTGCCTCGATGACGCGCAGACACTCAACGTGGTCGTGGCGCACAAAAAGCTCGTGTATGAGCCAGTTGCGGCGCTCACGAAGGCGCTGCAGCTCGTCAACAACGACACGTGTCGCCTCACTCGCACTCGCACTCGCCATGACGCACACACACAGACACACACACTCGCTCTTACTCTGTGTGTATTTATGTACAAACGGCAATGCAGCTACGCAATCGCACACACAAGCACACCTTGACAACGCAACGTCACAACACCACACTGTGTGTGTGTGTGTGTGTGTGTGTGTGTGTGTGTGTGTGTGTGCCATCGTCTACAGCCTTGCATGTGTTTACTTTGCTTGTACGCTCTCTTTGTCCTTGTCACTTATGTTGTTTACACACACACATACACACACACACACACGTACTCGCCCATGTCTTGTTGCACCTGCACACAGACAGAAACACACACATACACACACGCACACAGACAAGCATACATATGCGTGTGTATGCACGTGTACGTGTGTGTCTGTCTGTGTGTGTGCGTCATTGCATGCCCTCATATCTTCTTGACCACCTGCACAACGTCCTCGTCATCGAGCAGGTGGTCCTTGCCTACACGCTGCGGCTGATGCTTCACCGACGCCCCCCACACCCACGCATACTTGAAGCTGCGCATGAGCTGCCGATGAATGCGGTTGACAAACTTCTCCACCGACGGCTGCGGGGTGCGGCGCAGGATGACCGGGGCGTCGTAGTCCGGCACCTGCCCCTTTGGCTTCGTGTACACGCGTATGAAGTTCAGGTGGTCCCAGATGCACTCGAGCAGGCCGTCCAGGTTCCAGCCGTGGTGCGCGGAGATGGGGCAGTTGTGCGGCAGCCGCGCAATAATGTCGAGCTCCTCGATGCTGATCTGGTCAATCTTGTTCAGCACGTACACACACGGCACGTAGACGCGGTTGCCCTCGATCGCGTCAATAAACTCGTCGGCGGTGTAGTCGCCGCGAAAGGTGACGTCGGCGTTTGCCATGCGATACTCGCCCAGTATCGTCTTCACCGTGTCCACGTCCAGCTGCGTCAGCGGCACCGTCGACGCGACACTGATGCCACCACGATCTTTGCGGTGTATCGTAATGTCCGGCGGGTGCTTGTTGAGGCGAATGCCAAAGCCGTCGAGCTCGCGCTCAATGATGAGCTTGTGCTGCAGCGGCTTGGCCACGTCTAGGATGATGAGGATGAGCGTGCATGTGCGCGCGACGGCAATCACCTGTCGACCGCGACCTTTGCCATCCTTGGCGCCCTCGATGATGCCGGGCAGGTCGAGCATCTGCAGCTTTGCGCCGCGGTACGTCAGCACCCCCGGCACGCACGTCAGCGTCGTGAACTCGTACGCGCCCACCTCCGAGTGCGTCGGCGTCATCTTTGACAGCAGTGTGCTCTTGCCCACCGACGGAAAGCCGATGAAGCCGATGCGGGCGTCGCCCGTCTTTTGCACGTCAAAGCCTTCTACTTTGCCCCCGCCCTTCTTCGACTCGGAGGCGATGAGGTCGCGCTTGAGCTGCGCGAGGCGGGCCTTGAGGGCGCAAATGTGCGCCATCGTCGCCTTGTTCTTCTGCGTCCGGGCCAGCTCGGCCTCAATGTCGTTGATCTTTTGTAAGTTGGACATGGCTGTCAAGGCGGGCACACAGGCACAGGCACACAGACAGTCACGCACGCAACGTGCACGCCCTACAAACACGTGTGTGTGTTTTTTTGTATCTATTCGTTTATGTGCGTGCGTGTGTGTGTGTGTGTGCATACAAGTATTGTTGACCATCACAAAGACAAAAATGCGCACACGCACACACACACACACAGAGCAAAACGTGCAGAATGTGTTGCACTTGTGCACACACACAACGCTGTTTGCACGTCTACACAGTCACACACACACACACACACATACACGTGTATGCAGGTGTGACGTCAGCACTGCCGTTGCATGCGTGTCATCGTGTCATGCAGCGTGTCTATGAGCGTCGTCAGCGCCACCCGCTCGTCGTCATTGTCATTGTCGTCCTCGTCGCTGGCCGCGGCTGCTGCCGTGTACACGCCATCGTCATCATCGTCATCGCCGCCATCGCGCAGCACACAGAGCAGCTGTACGAGCGACTGTGTGTGCTGTAGAAAGGTACGCAGATGGCAACGCACCGTATCGCGCACAAAGCGTCGCTGTCGCGCTTCGCCGTCGACGGTGTGTGAGGCAGTCTGTGGCGCACGTTCCATTGTTGTTGTTGGCGGTGCGCGTGTACGCAACGCCATCGTCGTCGTCTGCTGCCCGTGTCGCTGTCGTGTTGACACACTCGCTGCTACTGCTGTTGTTCTCGCCATGTTCTCCACGACAGTTGCCGTATTGCTGCTATTGTTGCTGTTGGCTGCCTGTGGCTGCGCGAATGCGCGCGACGACACGCGTGACAGCTGCAGTGCCCGCAACACGGCCGCCACCTCATGTACCAGTTGACAGACAACGCCACGACAACGCGCACGACGACAACGCGACAACGACGACGACGAGGGCGGCAGCAGCAACGCCGCCTCGCACGACTGCACCAGTCGCTCGTGTACAGCAGCAAAGCGGTGCAGTGATGCGCGCGCGTCGAGGCAGCGCGCACACCACGCACGGAAGCGCGCGACGCGGGCGCAGACGACGTGCCACGCGTGTTGCTGCAGCGTCTGCAGCACCTGCCGCGCCGCCGTGCAGAAAAAGAAGACGTCAGCGACACCGCTGTGCATGCCTGCGCGCCACACACACAATAGCAGCTGCTCGACGGCTGCCCACCACAACAAGGTTCGGCATAGTGCACCGTAGCGTGCGACAATGTGCACACGCGTAGACGTGTGTTGCTGTTGCTGCTGCTGTTGTGACGACGGCTGCGGTGGCTGCGACAACAGCACCTCTTGCAACACACGCCACACATCCGCGTCATCGTCGTCGTGGTCGCACACGACACGCCCGTCACGTGACGCACACTGCAGCGTCAGCGTGTCAATCAAGGCAAACACGTCCTCGTCAACACAACTGCACTCACCGTCCTTGTTGTCGTCGTTGTTGCCAGCAGACGATGATGTTGTTGTTGTTGCACAGTGTGACGCCATCGACGGCGCCACACTCCACCGCACACGCGTACGCCCTAGACGACAAGCATGTGTGCAGTCACTCATATCACCGCCGCGCGTCGCTGCTGTTGTCCACGCATGTGCAAAGACGTCATTCAGCGCACACACCATCGCCGTCACGGCGTCGCCTGCTGTTGTCGTGTGGCCTGTCCTCGTCGTTGTTGCTCGTGTGTGTGTGTCCTGCGTGTCGTCGCTGTTGCTTAGCACGCGCAGCACACTCTCGCGCCACACAGCCAGCAGACGTGTCGTCGTCGCCGTGTGCTGCAGCAGACACAAACCGTGCAGTCGAGCAAACGCGCAGTGTACTACGCCGACGGTGGGCTGCAGCGCCATGTGCAATGCGCGGCACGACAGGTAACGATGTGTGCGCCGTGCGAGAGCCGTGTAGTAATGCGCGCAATGCTGTACAGCAGAGGTGCACATGGCGGCGGCGGCGGCAACGTCCTCCTCGTCGTCTGCGCTGTCATCCTCCTCGTTGTTGTTGTGTGGTGTCGCCCTTTGCGCTTGGGCAGAGAGCGACGACAGCAGCTGCTGTGCGGCGCGCACATCACGCGACCATGGCCCGCCCAGCAGCGACGCACACGCGTCACGCACCACGACATCCGTGTCGTCGTCATCGTCGTCGTCGTCGCTGCTGCTGCGCAGTGCATATGCGTCTGTCGCGTGGCTGCTGTCACGGCTGCTGTCACGGCTGCCGACGCACACACACCGCGCGACGGCGTGACAGTGCTGCCAATACGCCGACGACAGCAATGGCAGACGCACCGCGCCACCGCCACCGCTGTCGTCGTCCTCGTTGTCCTTGTCGTTGCTGTCACTGCGATGACGTCGACGACCTTGCTGCTGCTGCTGCTGTTGTTGTTGTTGTTGTTGTTCTTGTTGCTGCTCGCGTCGCCGCTGTCGCAGACGTCTGCCGCTGTACGGACCCACGCGCTGCTCAAGATAAGCGTCGTCGTTGATGTCTGCGATTGTGTACTGCGCGTCATGGTGACGCAGCCCCGCCGCGTCTACACGTACCGTGGCGTCATGGTCGTCATAACTCGTTGTTGTTGTTGCTGTTGTTGCTGTTATTGCTGCGTCTGCGTCGTGGTGCAGTGTCGCATCACACGCCTTGTAGTATGCACGCCAATACGCAAGTGTGCCGCAGCGAGCGCGTGTGTCGCCTGTCGCTGCCGTGGCGCTGCACACGTCAACACGCGGCAATGTCATGCGTGCATGCGTCGCCGTCTGCTGCTGCTGCTGCTGTAGTGGTGCAGCAGCAGCAGTAGCAGCTAAACAACGTGTTGCTGTTGCTGTAGTTACTGCTGCGTCTGTCGTCACGTCCACATGCCGTGGTCGCTGCTGCCCGATGAGGCACGCTACATAGCGCTGCATCGCCGCGGCTGCGCCGTCGTGCCGCGCCGTGCGGCCACCTTCCGCGTGCGCGGCACAGAAGCGCATCGCACGCACAGCGCAGCCACTGCGCCACAGCGCGTTCGCCGCGTGTGCACGCACAAAGCACGGCAGGCGATGTGCCGTTGTGTCGACGCGACAACGCCGTGCGATGCTCGTTGCGTTGCCGCGTCCTCCTTCACCGCCTGCACCTGACGATGACGTTGTTGCTGCTGTTGTTGTTGCTGTTGTTGTCTGCTCGGCAACAACGAATAGCTCACCATGCGTGTCGCACACCTCACCGTGTGTTAGCCAGCGCTGCAGCATTGCGTTGTACGGTCGCACCGCGGCAACAAAGACGCAGGCGATGCAGTCACGCACACGCAGCACCGCCGCATCGTCACTGCTCCTTTTGCTCTTGTTGTTGTTGATGTTGTTGTCGTTGTGCAGTGCGACGAGCTCGCACGCACGCGCGTGTGCCTTGTACAGCGCCGACAGCAACGCAGCCGATGACGACGATGACGTGAGTGCGCGCCATGTGCGCACGGCATCGTGTGCGTCATCGTCGTTCGTCGCTGCGTGGTCCTTGTTGTCGTCGTTTGCGCAACACACGTCACACGACGACAACACGCGCCACAGTGCCGCGACGGGTGCGTAGACGTCACACAACAGTCGTCGCTGTGACGCGAGCAGCTCGTCGACCGTGACGTGGTGTACACCACCACACACCGTGTCACGCAGCTCGCCATTGTCGTCGTCGGCTGACTGCTGCTGTTGTTGTATGCGCGGCGATTGCATCTGTGCGACCACACGACAACGCAAGCGCAGTAGCCATGTGTGTACGGCGGCCAGTGTAGCGTGTACACAGCTGCCAGCTGCACGTTCCGCACCTGTTGTTGTGCTCGCTGTCGTCGTCATCTGCTGCTGCTGCTGCTCTTCTGCCAGTGTACACAGGCTTTGCAGTCGCGCAAACAACGTACCACACGCGCACGACCACCGCAGCAGCGACACAAACGACGTGGCCGCGCTCGCCTCGTCGTCGCCGTCGCCGCCGTTGCCCTTGTCGTGTGCGGCAGACGATCGTTGTGGCAGCAGTTCGTCACACACGCGCATGCACACCTCACCGTCACCGTCGCCGTCACGTGCGTGTGATGCTGCTGTTGTTGACACGTGTCGTGTGAGCATGTAGGGGTCACACACACCCACTGCGCTGTAGTGCAACGCCACGTACACCATACCACACAGCTCAGCCGGGTAGCGACGGCGGAAGAGCACAAAGGGCGTGTCGACAACGCCATCCTCGTCATCATCATCGTCATCATCGTTGTTGTCGTTGTTACTGTCAGCCCTCGTGTCGTCGTGCACAACAGACACAGGCGCAGAGGTAGGCACGGAGCACGTGCGCAATGCCTCGACGTGTCGCGCGGCAGCACGTGATGGACTGCCGCACACAACACGACGCACATCCGCCGGCACGCCATCGCTGTCCTCCTCGTTGTCGTCGTTGTCGTGCTCCTCGTCGTCGTCGCTGTACCTCTTTTTCCTACTGCTGCTGTTGTCATAGTCGTTGCTCACGCCGTAGGCTGACGCCGTCAGGCAGCTGTCCTCGTCCTCGCTGTCATCGCCGCTGCCACTGCGACGTGTACACTGCACGGCGTGCCGCAACGTCATCGCATTGGTGACGCCGTCACCGCCATCGCCCACGTCAACAGCGTCACATGACAGCGTGCTCGTCGCGTATGCGTCAGCACCACCAGCGGCAGTAGCTGCTGTTGTTGTTGTCGACATCATTGCATGCATTGTGGCTTGTACGACGGGGTCGAGCGCACACGACCATCGCATCGCCCGCTCCATCGCCGCACTGTGCTCCGTCAACGTCACCGTCTGCGCGGACAGCAAGCAGCGCGGTGCGATGAGCAGCGACTGCTGCCGTTGTTGTTGCAGACAAGCAGCGCTGCTTGTCCTTGTTGCCACGTCGCCGTCCTCGTCACGCAGCACAGTTGTCAGCATCGTCGTGACATCATCGTCATCGTCACAGTGCAGCAGTGCCTCGTGTTCGCAGGGCTGCCACCACGTGGTAGTGACGGCGTTGCTGCTGCTGTTGTTGCAGTGGCTGACTGCACATTGCGCATCTGTCGCGTGTGATGTCAGCATCGTCGTGTCACCGTCGTGTGCACCAACACTCGTGCGAAGCACAACGTACAACAATCGCTCCGCAAGTGACATGTGTGCGTCATCGTCGTCATCGCTGCTGCTGCTGCCGTCGTTGTTCGTGCTGCTGCTGCTGCTGTTGTCTGTCACGTGTGGTGTGTGCACCTTGCACGACTGCGCGCGTGTGTTCATCACACGCAGCAGCAGTGACGTCAGCAGCGTGGCGTGTGTAGTCGATGAGGCGGCGACGGCGGTGTGGGCGACGTCACACAACGCACGCAGCCGTTGTCGCACGTGTGCACGCCGTCGCATCGCCATGGCGTGTGCGTTGGCCGGTGCAAACGCCGCATCCCACGCTGCACGACGGCAACGTTGTACGGCACTACGCTGACCTCGTCGCCACTCTGTGTATTGCTGATGCTGCTGCTGCTGCTGTCGTTGTTGTGTACGACTGCGGTGACGATCTGCACACGCTGCGTACAGCTCGACGAGCAGCTGCGCCGTCGACATGCGCGCATACACATCGCCGCCCAACGTTACGTGTGTGTGGTCTGTACTACACGACGACGACGGCGACGTGTCCGCCATGCTACGTCGTCGTCGTTGTCGTCACTACGACAAGCACAACATCACCAGAATGTCACATACACATGCACAAAAACACACACAGACACACCATACTGTAACTGCATGTTATCGCAACACACACACACACGCACGCATACGCACGCATACACAAACACACACACACGCATACGCACGCACGCACACACACTACGACACTTGTGCAAGCAAGTCAAGGAACATGTTCGTGTTGAGCGTCGCCTCACCACCAATCGTCACACGCACACCACCACCACCACCACCACCGAGTATGCTCGCTGCCGTCGCCGTCGTGTGCGTCGCAAAGTTGCTCGTCTCTGAGGCCTTGTATGCTGTGTTGTTGTTGATGGCGTGCACGAGCGCCGCTTCGGCGAATGTGTAGCCACCACACATGTACACGACCACCTCGCGAGGTCGAAAGGCTGACGACGATGATGACGATGACGACGATGGCGATGCAGACAACAACGGCGCAGCAAACAGCGGCGAGGGTGCTGCTGCTGCGCCTGCGCCTGCTGCTGCTGTTGCCGTTGTTGTTGTTGTATTGTGCGATGGTGGCGACGACGCATACGGGTAGGCGTCCAGGTCGAGGCGGCCGCTGAGCAGCTGCAGCAGTGTGCGCTTCAGCAGCGGCTCGTGCTGTGTGTACATATTGCCCGTGTCCATAAACGACTTGACCAGCGCCGCCACAACGCCCGTTGACGCGAACAACGCCTCTGTGCTGCGCTCGGCACCATAGTACGCACGCAGCTTGCGCAGATACGAGGTGTATGTCGGGTCAATGCTGTCCAGCAGCGCCGCAGTGCGCGAGCTGCTGCTGCTGTTGCTGCTGCTGCTGCTTGCCTGCGCAGCACGCTCATGACGCAAATGATAGATGAGGCACAGTCGCAGCACATCACGCGCCGTCACGCCGCGCTGCGCGGCGAGGGCCTGCAGCCGCGACCAGTGCTCGCTCGGATTGCCACCGCCCCCTGTCATGTCCTGCTCAAGCAGCGCAACGTGCAGCAGGTCGCGTTGCTGTATGACACTCGACAGGTACGACGTCACCGTCGTGTGCTTCGCCACCGTGCTCGTCAAGCTGCGCGTGTGCGGCATGTTCTGCACAAATGTGCGCAGGTCGTCCATCGTTGCGGTGGCACGGTCGACGTGGAGGGCCTCCTTGCACTTGTCCACATACGCCTTTACGTGGTTGCAGACCTCACCCCAGTCACTGTACAGATTGGCCGCATAAAAGGGGTCGTCGTGCGCGGAGAAGACGTAGCCCGCGGCGGCGTCGGCGTCGCCGTCACTACGCGGCGTCGTTGTCGTAGCAGTAGTAGTGAAGGAAGGTGGCAGGTGCAGTGTATTGTACTGCAAGCCGACGTGCTCGTGCAGCATCGCCTCATACGTCCACGGCGTCAGCAGCGGTGTCAGCGGGTCATCGCTGCGATCGAGCAGCAGCAACACCGTGTCGTGGCTGCGATAGTTGTACAGCTCGACATCGCCGTGCAGCACATCCATCAGCTCACTGGCCACACGCTGGGCAAAGGCACTGCGACGCTGGTAGCGCACATGTGGTCGACACCGCCGCGACACCATCATCGCCGCCAGTCCCTCGGCGATGCGGCGCACCTGCGAGTGTGTCATGTGCGACGACAGCAGCGAGTGTGCCGGCGTCACCTCGAGCACAAACGCGTCGTCGTTGACCGCACACGCATCACAGAACACCTCAACGACGCGGTCGACGAGGCCGTCACGGCCTCTGTCGTCCTCGTCGTTCATTGACAAGGCTGTGGCCGTCGTCATGGACGCACCGGCTGCTGCTGCACCCGTTGTTGTTGTTGCTGCGGCTGCACCCGCAACTGCGCCCTCGGCGTCGGCGCGCGCGAGTCGCTCGAGCATGTCGTGTGTCGCGGCGGCGCTAAAGGCAATGGTGTAGCGCTGGTAGCGCGCACGACGCAGCTCACTACACACCGCCTCGACGCTGGACAGCTGCGGCCGCACAAACACAACACAACGCAACGCCTTCATTGCCCGCCGCGGTCGTGTGTTGTCGACGCGGTCGACGAGCAACACGCCGTGCTGCAGCAACGTCGTCTGTGACACCGACGTTGACAATATGTGCAGCGTCTGCTCATCCACAAGCAGCACCTTCATTGTGCCATCTGCAGGCAGCAGCTGCTGCAACACACAATCCGCCACGGACGTGAAGAACGACGGCGGTGTATTACTGCTGCTTGTGTTGCTGCCGCCGCCAACAATCGCGCCGCTGCTACGTAGCGACACGCCGCTGCTGCGTGTCAGCATGGTGATGACTGTGTGTGTATGTATGTATCTCCTAGTCAATGTGTCCGCTACAACGCGCACACTGCTTGTGTGCCTGTTTTGTATGTGCAGTGTATACTTGTTTGTCACAAACTACAATCGGCCAAGCACGTCAACACACACACACATACACACATGTATATCTCGTGTGCTGCAACATTCTCTCTCTCTCTTGTCTGTGTTGTGTTTGTTCCTTCTATGCAATGCACGTGCACGCACCTGCATGTCTGCGTCTATGTACGAGTGTTATGTGTGTGTAGCTCTATCTGCGTGTGTGTAATCACATGTGTGCATGTGCGCCGCTAGGTAGCACCAGCTGCTCGAGCACGTCGTCAAGGCGCGCGTGCAGTGCAGCGGCATCTGCGCACGTCCTCAGTCTTGTTGGCGTCGCCATCGTCCGTTGCGTCGCCTCGGCATCATCATTGTCGTCGCCGTCGTCGTTGCGCATGCGTCGTCGTTGGTGCACACCGCGTGGCGTGTGTGACGCGCCCGTGCCATTGTTGCCCACAAGCCGCTGCTGCTGTTCTTGTCGCTGCTGTATGGCTGCAGTTGTGTTGTGTGGCCGAGGCAGCGGCAGCAGTCGTCCTCGCGCCAGACAGGCCTGCAGCCACGACACAGTCACACACACCACACCGCGTGCGCGTGCCGCCGTCAGCTTCTGCGATGTGCGTGTTGCGGTAGCGGCGACAGTGGCAGCAGCACTCGTGTCCTCGTCGTCGTCATCACCGTCGTCATCGTCATCGTCGTCGTTGTCGTCGTTACACACGGCAGGCGTGTGTGACGTCGACATGGCAGTTGCAGCGGCAGCATTCGTGCTGTAACTGCCGCGGCTGCGTGTGCTGCATAGCAGTCGACCATAGACAACGAGCGTCGTCGCTGTTGTCAGGCAGGCGTCGTAGTGCGCACCATAGAAGAGCATACACGCAATGACGTTGCTCTTGACGTGACGTGGCAGCTGCGTCGTCGTGAACACGACACCAGCGAACAGCAGTGGATTGTACACGACGTGTGCATCGTGCACATTGGCAAGCAACAAGTCAGCGACGACGGTGTTGTTGTTGTTGTTGTTGTTGTTGTTGGCAATGTGCTGTTGCTTGTCAGCGCATACGCGTGCATACACCCACGACTCGCGCAGCACGGGTACACGCAAACCTCGTAGTCGTGCCGCCACACGCGCAGCGAGGCTGCTGCTGCTACTACTGTTGTTGTTGCCGTTGCTCGTGTTTGTCAGTGCGCTGCTTGTCATAGCCCACTGCGCCGTAGGCATGTCCTCGTCATCGGCAACAAGGGCATGTGTGACATTGTTGCTACACTCGTCTACAACGCTGGCGCCGTGTTGCGTCAGCACACAGCGCGTCTGCGGCCGCACAGCTGTCGAGACGAGAAACGTCGCGCCTGCAAACATGCACGCTAGTCAGCTTGTGTGTATGTGTATGTGTGTGTGTGGTCTGTCTTGCAATGACACAAACGTGTAACGTACTGTATGACAGTTGGCAGCAAACACACATGCACACACACACACACAGACATATTGCGTGTGTTTGTGTACTGCCCACTGGTTCATGCAACAACGCGAACGTGTGCGTGTGTGTGTTAACACTAGCCAGCACCTGTACCTTTCCACGAGCGTCATCGTCATCATCAACGTCACCGGCCACACTCTTCTCGCACTTGCCGCCCGTCAACAACAACAACAATATGCTTGCGCCTTTGCGCTCATGTCATCTTCTTTGTCTCTGTGTGTGATATATATATATATGTGTGCGTGTGTGTGTTTGTACTTGCTTATACATGTATAGTGCACACACACACACATCCAGGTTTGCACATACGCAAAGCTACCGTGCCATACGCAAACAGACACATGCGTGCGTGTGCGTGCAAGAGTATACATGCGAGTATGTGCGTGTGCATGTGTGCGTGTGTGTGTTTGTGCAAACATATACATGCTTCATCAACCTCTTTCCATAGCATACACGTACACTACACACATACACACACACTGCAGTCTTTGTTTGCGAGCGCGTCATGTCGTCGTGCGTGCAGCAACACAAACGAGCAACCGTGGCAGGGCCTGTAGCGGTGTGATACTTGTTGTCACCTCTCGTGTACACACACTTTTGCACGTACGCCCTTGTCCTCTCGATGCAAGAAGGTAGTGGAAGAAACACGACCACCAACGCACACACACGCACACACACACACATAACAACGAGCACACAGCCTCGCACGCTTAACGTCAATGCTCGCCTTCTCGTCACTACTGCTACTCGCGCGCACGCACACACGCATGCGTGTAGACGACGCCGTGTCGTCTCTACACCGTCGGTGGTGGTGGTGGTGCATGGTTGCCCGTCATGCCCTCGTCTGCCGCGTGAATGGCGCGGTAGAGGTCGGGGTCGCTGTGCATCAGTGCCTCGGGCACCTCAGCAAAGCAGACAAAGATGGTCGTCGCGGCGCTCTTGACGGCCGTGAAGAGGATGGCGAAGACAATGGCGCAGATGAGGAACGCCATGAGGCCGAGCACCCACGAGCCCGTCGCCAGGCCCACCGCCGTCCCCACCATCACCGACGACGCAAAGCTAAGCAAGTTAAGCGTGGGCGCGACGAGGGCGTCGTTGAAGAGGGCCGCGTAAAAGCACTGCTGACACAGCGCAAAGGTGCGCCGTGCGGCTTCAATGTAGCCGCAGCCGTAAATCGCCACGTGCACAAACGCGTACGTGTTAAAGTACTCGACAAGGCTCTCAATGATCGACAGCAGACAGTCCAGCACGCAGCGCAGGAAGTTCGCCCCGTCCTGCTCGTTGCGGCTCGCCTCGACGAGCCAGCGCAGAAACTGCACCCCAGCGACGATGAGCGAGCCGAAGCAGATGGAGCCGAAGCTCGTCGTCATGGCGCGCTTGAACGACGCCACCGTCGGGTTGGGCGGCATGCGATCGCTGCCGGCAAAGTACAGCGTCGCCATCACGCCAGCCGCCGTGACGTCCATCACATTGGGCACCACCTGCGCGACCCAGAAGAAGACGAGCACAAAGAGGGCAATGATGAAGCCGTACACGGGCTTGTAGCGTGGTGTGTCGACGCGGACCATGTACGGCAGCACGACGCCGCTCCAGAGCACCATGTACACAAAGAAGCCAATGACGAGCAGCAGGTTGACGAGCACAATCGCCTTGTACCGCGACACGAGCCGCGACGAGGCGCGCATCAGCTCTGCTGAAAAAGGGATGCGTGCACGGGCAAAGTAAAACCACAGCCCCTGCAGTGCGCACAAGACGAGGATGATGACACCGCCGGCAATCGACCCGCTGACAAACGCCATGATCGCGCCAATCGCCATGACGACAATCGACATCATATTCGCCACGTAGATCATCTGAAACGGGAAGGCGCAGCAGAGCATGAGTGAGCCGCACGCGAACGCCATCGACGCCGCAATCGAGCAGACGAGGACAATGGCCAGGTAACCCACCGTCACCGTCTTGTCAAACAGCCGCGACGACGGCGACGGCGTCGGCTGCGTCGTGTCCTCCTCGGACGAGTACATGGCAAGGCTGACGATGCCCCAGATGAGCGTCATGAGCACGACGGCGGCAAACAGCACCGCCGCCCACACATCTTTCCAGCCACGCTTGACGAAGCGAGCGAGGTGCGGGTTGCGCGCCGACTCTTCGGGGTAGATGGGCTCGCCTTCCACCGGCAGCGCATTGGCCACGTCGACGTAGTGCGGCACCGCCTCGGGGTAGTCGTGTGTGACGGCGCCCTTCTTCTCCTCGAGTGAGGGGGTGACACGAATGCCGTACGTCGCATCGCCGCCGCCGCCCGCATAGTGCACATATGGCTGCTGTTGTTGTTGTTGCTGTTGTGGTTTTAGTGGTTGTGGTGCTGACAAGGATGATGGCTGCTGCTGCTGCAGCGAGGACAGCGGTAGCGGTGATGTGTAGGCGGGCACGGCCATGGTGGCAGGAATGTTGCCGTTGCTGCCAGGCGCCCCAGACGCTGACGGCGACACACTGCCGCCATTGTACACCTCGCTACCGTAGCCGTTGCTAGCCTGCATGTTCGCGACTCCTTCACCACAGCAAGCCAAGAGTGTATATGTATGTATGTTGTGTATGTTGTGTATGTAGTTTGTGTGTTACGTATATATATATATTGTGTCTGTTTGTTTTTTGCTTGTTTCTTTTTTGTTGTCTTTGTGTGTGTAGACACGTGCAGAGTGACACACGTGCACGACACGATGCTAGCTACTTGCTACGACGGTGTATGTACGTATGTGCCTTGTGTGTGTGTGTGTTGTTGCGCAACAAACGCACCTGCAAGCAAGACAGCGTGGCGCATACACGCGCGTACACATGCACACATGCACACATACACGTGTGTATACATACACAGACACAAACGTCGTCAAACACTCTCCTCCCATGCCAGTGGCGCAAGGACAGGTGACGGTGGCGACGACGACGGCGATCGCGCACGCTTACGTGACGCCGCCGTGGTGGCCACAGTCATCGTGGCCGTCGTCTGCACAGGCGCACGTCGTCGCATCGTCAACGCACCGCCGCTGTTGCCGCTGTTGTTGTCGCGCCTGCTGCCGCTGCTGCTGCAAACATCGTAGAGCAGCGTGGCGGCTGTCTGGCAGCGATGTAGCATGCCACGGCAAAAGACACACGCGGCCGTGTACAGGTCAGCACGATCGTCAGCCGTGAGCAGCGACAGCAACGCGTACACGTCACGCAGCGCACGCGTGTGCAACAGCACCGACAAGAAGCACGCCGTGTCACGCGTCGCCGCCGCCAACGTCGCCTTGGCCTCGTCAGACGACGCTGACAACGAGGACGCTACTGCGGTAGTTGCAGCAGCAGTCGCTGCGGCGAGCGCCGCGGCACTGCCACCGTAGCCACAGCACAATCGCCACTGTGTGTTCTGCCCCGCCGCCCCGCGTGCCGCGTAGAGCTGCGTGTACAACTCACGCACTCGATGATGCAGCTCGACAAACGACGATGACGACGATGACGACGATGACGATGATGTAGTAGCAGCAGTGAGTGTGCAGCAGGGCAGTAGCTGTACATACGACAGCCACAGCGCCACACGACCCTTCAGCAATCGCGCCGTGGGCAGCACATGCGTGACAAACAGCCGCACATACGTGGCAGCCTCTGCCTCGTTACGTGGCCTCGTGTGCTGCGTTGTTGTTGTTGCTGCTGTAATGGTTGTGCTTGTTGCAGGAACGACGCACCATGTCACGTCGAGCAGCAGACTCTGATGTGGCAGCAGCAGTGTGCTCAGTGACAGTGCCGTGCGCTGCGATGACGGCGACGGCGACGACGACAGCAATGACGACCACTGCAACAACAGCTCGTGCTGCATGTCTGACAGCATCAGCGCGTGTGCGTGACGCAGTGGCGAGCGCGCACGCGCGTCGCCGTCGCTCTGCCACGACGTGTACACGGCGAGCGCGTCGCACGTCGTCGGCTGCAACACCGCCACCACCACCACAGCGGGCGCAGCAGCAGCTGCAGTAATAGGTAGGTTGTGTGCCGTCGTCTTGTCTTTGCGCGCATGGCTGCATGTGTTGTTGTTGTTGTTGCGTGTCAGATGACGCGACAGCGCGCGCGCATCGCGACGCGCACGGCGCAGGCGCTGCGCAACAGCAAGCGCGTGTGCGCATAGCGCCGTCACCGCAGTTGCCTGCTGCACAGCAGCAGCAGCGGCCGCTGTCGACGATGACAACGACAACGTCGTCGTGTGCTGCGCATGCTGCTGCGGCTGCTGTTGCCGACGCCGTCGTTGCTCGCGCGGCTGCACAAGCGATGGCAGCGGCACGAGCAGTGCAATGGCCCGCACGTCACGACGTGTGTGTGGCTCTGCGGCAAACGACGCACACGCGCGATGCAGCTGCGCGACACGCTGCCGCCGCGTTATGCCACGCACATCATACACCAACGCCTCCATACACGTGAATATTTGTGTGTAAGTGAGAGCGAGAGAAAGAGACAGGGTGTGTGTCTACACGTCAATGAAGAGAGCAAGGCGATGTACAGCGCAACGACACACACATACACATACAAACACATACATTACATGCATAGTCTACCTTGTCTATACGTGTCTATGTAAACGGCGGCGGCGGTGACGGCGACTGCGGCGGTGGTGGCGACGGTGACGGCAGGCCGTGACGGCTGTAGACGACACCGACAACGGCCGCACTCGCGCCGCCGGCGTTGTTGCCGCCGTTGTTGCTGCTCGCAGGTAGTCGCGCACTCGTCACGCGCGTCGGCAGCGTTGCCTGGCGCGAAGATGCAGATGATGGCAGTAGTGATGGCGGTGTTGGCAGTGTGGACAGCGACACATTCGCCGCCCGACGCAGTGCCTCGAGCTGCTGTCGCTCAGACTGCTGCGCAATAACAGCGGCAGTGGGACTGCCACTGTTGCTGCTGCTGATGATGATGTAACGCGTCGCGCTCTTGTTGTTGCTGTTGTCCGTGTTTATGCCGGCAACGTCCGCGTCCGTCGTTGCAGCCACAGCATCAGCAACAGCAGCAGTAGTGTCACTGCCAACCACCGCTGCGACGTTGCTGCTGTTGCCGTCGTGTGTGTCATCGCCACCGCTGTTGCTGCCCATCGTTGTTGTTGCTGCTGTTGTTGCTGTCGTGTGCCGCACATCGGCTTGTCGCAGTGCACGCAGCTGCATGTGAACACTGACATGCGCGTCACGCCAGCGGCTCGCCTCGGCGGCACAGCGCTGCAACACATCACGCGCGTTGCGCGGTGACGCCGTCGTCGTCGTGGTCGTGTGTGTCGTCGCACTCGTGTCCGTCTGTCGTGTGTGATTGCGATAGGCCTCGACGACGGCGATCATGCACCGATGTGCCGCCTCGCATGACGACATGGGCGACAATGACGTCGTTGTGGTTGTCGCTGTTGTTGCGTTTGCTGTCGCTGCGGCAGACGATGACGACGACGCATTCGCCTCCTCGGCGAGCACGCCACGACATTCTCGTCGTGCAGTGGCGCTCGTCACTGACACAGCAGTAGCGGCGCCGTCGTCGTCGTGTGTGTGCGCGTGACGACCGTGACGACGCGCCAACTGCGCGAGAGCGTGTCGTGCGTAGGCGACGACGTCGACTGTGCCCTTTTGCCACACAAACGACGACGACGACGACGACGACACACCGCCGTGACGCGCGAGCGCATTGCTCGTCATGCGTGCTTGTATGGCCGCGTGCAGGGCAGAGGTGAAGCCGTGCTCGCGCGCACGCAGTGGACAGCCACTGCGGTCGTACACGGCTTGTACACTCAGCAACGGCAGCTGCATGACGGCCTGCTGCAAGCCGACAGTGCAGCAACGACACGCGTCACGGCAGACGTCAGCACCGCACTCGTTCGTCGTCTCGCTGTTGTTGTTGCTGTCGTTGTTGCCGCCACGTATGCTCGTGTCGTCGGCGAAGCCGCTGTGCTGCAGCAACATGGCACGCAGTGCGCGTACCCCGTCGTCGTCGTCTGCCTCACACGGCAGCTGCTGCTGCGGTTGCTGCTCGTCGACGTCACACTCGCACGTCATCATCCTCGTCGCCGCAGCCGTGGCCGCCGCTGCGCACGACGTCGGTGTTGCCGCGACATTGGTGTGTCGTGGCTGCAACAAGCGATCGAGTTCGACCTGCAGCGATGTGCGCAGTGGGTCGTCGGCGAACAACGCGTTGCTGCTGCCACTGCCGTGGCTGCCACGTCGCGTGCCGTCTGCACGCGCGCAATGTACAGCGCGTGTCGTCGTCGTGCTGTCCATGACTGTGGTAGCTGTCGTTGTTGTCGTGTTGAGCGTGTCGTGTGCAGCCACCGCGTCACCTCCTGCAGCAGCCATGCTGTTGCGGCTGTGACAGCGTCGCCGCACGCGCAGCCGCATTGTACGCTGCGCGGCATGGAAGTGAGCGAGGGCGGTGGCGTGGTCACGCGGCACGACACCGTCGATGCGCACAATGACATCGTCCTTCTGCAGCAGCGGTGGCGTGACGTCGCACAGGCACGCCTCGTGCAACGCATCCGCCCGCTCGACCGCGTCATCGCCAGCACGATCCGTGTTGTCGACATTGTTTGCGTCATCGTCGTCACGCAGTGTTGCGGTGGCGGTGGCACTGCAGCAACGCGGCGTCGAGGTGAGTGTGGCGTGCAGCTGTGCGTCGTCCACGCGGCCCACGCGCACCGGAAATGCGTGCTTGTAGATGAGGAAGCCCCACACCTGCCGTCGTGTGGCGCGACGCAGTGTGACGTCGTACTCGCACACGCGCACCAACGACGACGACGACGGCGCTGACAATGACGAAGACACGACACCACCGTCGCCAGTGTTGTTCCTGTTGTTGCTGCTGCTGCTCTTTTGTGCACCACTGCCACTGCGTCGTGGCCGCTTGTGTGCCCTGCTGTCATTGTTGTCATTGTCATTGTTGTTGTTGTTGTTGTCAGTGTCGTCGTTGTTGTTGTTGCTGGCCATTGCGTAGCAGCGCGGCGCCACATAGCGTTTGCGCTCCATTTGTGCAATATAGACACACACACACAAACACACAGACACACAGCGCAGCGCAGCTGTGCTCACGATGCGCTTGCAGCAACACACACAAGTAAACGAGTACAGCGACAACATGATGTATGCACTGCACATGACATGCTTTACGTATACGTGTGTGTGTGTGTGTGTGTGTGTGTGTGTGTGTTCGTATCTGTGTGTGTGTACGCGCGCTACGACTTGCGCGGTGACACACGCGTCGTGCCACGACGTGGCACACCAGCGGCCATGAGCGCGGCAAGAGCAGCACGACTGCTACTGTTACTATTACTACTACTGTTACTGTTGCTGTTGTTGCTGTTATTGCCAGCGCGTGGCGCACTCGCGCGCAGCTGCAGCAGTCGCTGCTGATACTCCTCCGCACGGCTCTGCAGCTGTGCCGCAAACGTCGTCACATTGACACCTACGCTGTGCAGCACAATCTGATACATGAACATGTACTGCTCGACACGCTGCACCATGCCGTAGCGAGCCAGCCGCATTGCACGCACCACATCGCGCATCGTCGTGGCGGTGAATGTGTGCTGTCGCAGATGCATCATGGCTGCATAGGCGCCAATCAGCGTGCCCGTGCGACCAATGCCAGCACTGCAGTGCACCAGCACAGGTGACGGTGACGTGTTGTCGTCGGCCTGCTGCCTCGTTGCCTTGTCATCACCGTCTGCTGCGAGCAAGGAGGATGTTGTTGTCGTTGTTGTGTCTGTCTCTGTGGCTGTGGTTGCTGTGGCTGCTGTCGGCGCGCAGACGTGTGTGTGTATGAGCTGTAGCAGGTAGTCAAACGCGGCCGTGCTCGGTGGCACACCTTGATCAGGCCAGCCCGTGTACTGCACCTGCACAAGCTTGTGCACAATCACGTCACCGTCGTCATTGCGACAGCTCTGACCGTCATCGCTGCTGTTGCTGCTGTTGTTGCTCTTCGTGCGTGGCACTGTGACGATGAGCGGACGCACCGTCACGTGTAGGGCGGCGTTGTGCGTGTACGGCGCACTCGCGTCTGTGCTGACGCAGACGTCGCCGAACTGCAGCGAGGCACAGCGGCCCGCCACCGCCGCGGCCGCGCTCGCCTCGGCGTCACTGGGCCAGTAGCAGTCTGCCTTCGCCACGCCATTCTCGACGAGGGAGGTGAGCATGAGCACCAGTGTGATCTTGTGCGTACACAACACACGGTAGAAGTCAGCCACCACGTCTGGCGGTGGCGCCTGACACGCAATGAACAGCGGCGGCACACCGAGATCAATGACGTTGGCGTTGATGTACAACGACGACGCTGTCGCTGACGCTGTCGCGGCATGCCTTGCTGCCTCGTCGAGTGGTGGTGTGCACGCGACGGACGTGCCACTACGTGTCGCTGTCGTTGCCGTGTTGCTCGTGTCTCCGTCACGTCGTGCGCTTGGCGACAGGGACGGCTGCGACGGCGACGGCGGAAAGAGTGAGTGCTCATTGGCCAGGACATTGATGTAGCGATTGCGCGTCACATGACGCAGTGCGGTGGTGAAGTTATACATGCGCGCGTCCATCGTCTCCTCCTCGAGGGCGGCGTACTCGCGCTCAATGTGCAGAAACTGCGCACTCAGTGGCTGTGCGGCGAGTCGCAGCAGCGGCGCCGCACTCGCGCGCATGTGCGCCGTGCTCACATTCGTGCTGCCGCGAGCGTGTGGCGGCGGGGTGTTGGCAACGTCGCCGCCATCGCCGCGCGTGGCGACGGCAGCAGTCGCACACTCGCACGTCTGCGGCCTCGTCTGCATGCTTACGCGTGTGTACGTGTGTGTTTGGGTGTGTGAGTAAGTGAGGGAGTGCGTGTGTGTGTGTGTGTGTGTGTGTGTGTGTGTGTGTGTATGTGTGTGTGCGTGTGTGTCCGCGAGTGACTGTGTACCTGTATGTTCGCACACACACATACGCGCAACAACAGTGGCACATGTACACAGTCACACGGCTCGCACTTTCGACGTGTCGTTTGTGTTGTGTGTACGTGTATGCGTGACAACGACAGCTCATTACACGCCTTACACGCTTTACACAGATCACACACACATAAAGACACACACGGCAAGCCTGTTGCAGCCGTCCTCCTTACTCGCACACGTCTGTCGCCGCATCAGCGTCGTCGTCGCCGTCGTCGACTGCGTCCTCGCCATCACACACGCACGCATCGTCATGGTTGCCGCCTCGCAGCGGCTGCTCCTCCTCCTGCTGCTGTTGTTCCTCTGTTGTTGCCATCATGGTGGTGGTGTGCAGGCCGAGGCGTAGTCGCATGCCGACCAGGTCCTCGTGATCGACAAGCAGCTGCAGCCGCGAGCGGGCGCGTAGGGCGACGCTGTAGAACACACCACCCACCGCCGCCGGCGCGTCAATGACAAGCAACACCGTACCGAGTGACAGCCCCAGCAGCTGCTCGCGCAGCGCCACGTCATCGAGCGCGTCGTACGACACCTCCTTTAACTTGCCACCACGTGTCATCATCGCATCCACCAGCGCCACCGGCACCCGCACGCACCGTGGCGAGTGTCGCATGAGCTGGCCAAACAGCGGCGCCGCCTCGCTGGCAATGCGCCAGCCCTTGTCCAGCGACTCGTGCGCGAGGACACGCAGGCCGGCCGAGACGACCAGCAGCGCATCCGTCTTGCGCGCCAGCACGCGCGCCGCCGTGCGTGCCACCAGCGTGCACACCGAGCTCGACGACAGCCGCAGCGCGCGCTCGCCGTGGGCGGTGCGTATGCGCAGCAGCTCGCACGGGAAGCCGGCGATGTGGTAGAAGTCGCGCAGAACGGTGGCAATGGCGGGTGGCGCCGCTGCATACTGCGGTGGCGCGAGCTGACGCAGCACTGCTGTTGGTGCAACAGCAGGAGGCACGAGCTCGCTGTCGTCCTCGTCATCGTCGTCCTTCTTGTCTTGACTGCCGCTGCTGCTGCTGTTGCTCGTGACGCCAATGCGCCACTCGGCAACCTTCTCGAGCACCGCAATGAAGAAGCCGCCACCGCCGCAGTGGCTGGGCAGCAGACGCAGACAACGCCGCAGGTCGAGCGCGTCGACGGCGGGTGAGGTGTAGCCGTGCGGTGTGCGTGGTGGAAAGAGCGCCTCGTGCATCTGCCGCTCGCCGGGCCTCGTGACCACGTCACCGTGCACGTCCATCACGTGCCACGACGTCAGACCGGGCGCACATGGCAGCGACGGCAGCAACGCATGTGCATCGACCAGCCGCATCGCGCCGCGCGTGCGGTGCACCACTTGTGCCACCACCGCCTCATTCTCGACCGGGTTGAGCGAGCAGGTGCTGTACACCAGCCTGCCACCAACCTTCAGCAAGTGACACCCGCGCAACGCAATGTGTATCTGCGTCTTCTGCAGCAGCATCGCCTCGCGCGGCGACCAGGCACGCAACAAGTGTGGCGCCTTGCGCAGCGTGCCATCGCCAGAGCAGACAACGTCGCACAGCACCTTGTCGAAGCGCAACACCTCACTCGTCGCGGCACCATTGCTGCTGTTGCTGTTTTTGTTGCTCGTGTCGTCGGCGTTGTTGTTCGTGTCCGTGTTGTGCTCGTCGTCCGTGCTGCTGCTGCGCAGCTCCAGATCAGGAAAGTAACGCGCGTCGTGGTTCGTAAAGAGCGCAAACGGAAAGAGCAGACGCAGACGCTTGACCTGGTGCACGAGCATGTTTGCTCGACGCGTGTCGAGCTCATTGGCGACGACAAGGCCCTCACTCGCGTAGTCAAACGGGAAGGGCGACGACGACGACGGTGCAGCAGCTGCAACGTCGCCGTGCGGATGATGAGGATGATCGCCGCTGCCGTCATCTCCTGCGGCTGCGTTTGTGCTGTGCACCACGCGCTTGTGCCGACCGAGGGCGACGAGCAGCTGCGCCGTCTTCGAGCCTGGCGAGGCGCACATGTCGAGGCACACGTCGTGCGGCTGCAGCTGCAGCAGAAAGGGCGGTATCATGGACACCTCCTCCTGCCGCGACAGCGTGCCGAGGGCTGTTTGCTCGATGAGGTAGCGCCGCAGTGCCGCCAGCTCGGGTCGCTTGCGAAACGACGTCTTGTCCGCCGTGATGCGCCAGGCCATGCCGGGCAGCGGGTACCACGCAATGGGCTGCGCGATCGCCGCGTCGAGGCTGCACATGTGCGCACGCACCTGCGCCGCCAGTGGGTCGGTGTCGTCGATCCAGAACGTTGTCGGCAGCGGTGTGCGCAGCAGTGCCATCTCGCGCTGCCACGCCCGCTGCACACTCGCCGCGTCGTCGCTGGCGTCGTCGTCGCAGACGAGGCGACCGAGCTGCTGCAGCTCGCCATAGTAGCGCTCGAACAGCGCATTGTGCACACGTCGCATCTCGTCCTGGTGGCACTGCGACCCGGCAGCCCACGCGCGCGTGCGTGCGCCGACGCCGTCGACGGCGTCACTGTTGCGCGCATCGTTGCTCTTGTCTCCTTCAGCCTCAAGGCGACGGCGACGGTGCTGCTTGTTGCACGCCTTCAGCGCCTTGTTCTTTTGCTTGCAGTGCATCGTTGCACAACGTCAATGGTGTTTGCTGTAAACAAGTAAACACAAAGGGAAGAAAAAAGGCACAATGACGACCATGTCATGCGGCACACACGCACACACAAACAAAATGACGAATAGAGAGTGTGACACACAGCATGTGTGTCACCTGCTGACTACACTACATACATACATGCACACACACACACACACGCTTGCCATCCTGTACATCACCTACACACACACACACACACCGCGACAGTAGCAAGTCAACCAGACTGCGACTTGACAGTACTCGCAGCATCCGTCGTGGCGGCAGCGGCGGCGGCGGCCTCGTCACTCGCCAGCGCCGGTCGCTCCGGCGGGCCTGAGCGCATGACAAGGTAGTACACATTGTCAATGACAAAGTTAACGAGTGTGGCCTCGTCATTCGTCACATTGCCGCCAAAATGCTTGCCAACAATGACATGCCATGTGCCGCCGTACGTCGCGTCAAGCTTGCGCTTCAGCTGTATGGCAATGTCCTTGTACACGTAGCCCTCAGGTAGCGCGTCGAGCACGCACTGCGCCATCTCGACCACTTCCGCAGTGGTCGCCTTGTTCGTGTCGTGCTCGAGCACACGCACACGCCGCACCACACGCTTCACCTGCGTCTCGCGCTTCTCGACGTCAACGTCATAGTCCTCGTCGTCGGCCATCGCGGTGCGCTGCGTACACACACGAACACAAATATACACACACAAAAGGACTAGTGCACAATGTGCTACAAACACACACAAAAAGAGTCGCAAAAATGCATGACAAACACCACCACGTACATGAATGCATACAAACGGTGACATTTATTGCAGTTTTATATACTTCTACAGCACCTTTACATTGTTACACACAACATCTTGTCACACCGCTGTCGCCTCGCGCGTCATCTTCGCTGTGCATGAATCGCCCTTGGCATGTCAGTGCACCAGTAGGACGGGATTATAACAGCGTCATCGCGGTCACACACGCACACGCACACACACATACACGACTGTAGCAGCAACCCGACAGCACCGTCATAGCAGATCTTGGTCTTGTTCGCGTGGTCATCGTCAGTGTGTCTGTCCGTTAACGGAGATATGTACAAGCATGTTCAAATCATCCGCGTGCTGCCTTGTCGTCGCTGCGTCGCGTTGCCGCGCCACCTACACATGTCTGACACATACACACACACACACACACACACATACAAGTTCCGGCTCATGCGCAAACGTGTATGCATATGTGCTGGCTTCGTTGCCGTCATCCTAGTCATCGTGTCGTCGCTGCGCTCGCGCACTCACACACACATACACACTCTCGCACAGAGTCGCCTCGCGTCATCTTCGCTGTGCATGAATCGCCCTTGGCATGTCAGTGCACCAGTAGGACGGGATTATAACAGCGTCATCGCGGTCACACACGCACACGCACATACACACATACACACACATATACATACACGACCAAACAACCACAAGACAGCAGCACGACAACTAACTAGATGTACGCAAATGCAGCAAAGGCGCATGTTGTGTATTGCATTGTGCATGCATTGTTGTTTGCAAGCTCGTGTGTATGTTTGTGTGCACGCATTCGTTACGTTTTACTGCGTATGTGAGTACAATTTGCTGTATGATCGCTACGTCTATCTCGTGTATATGCAACACCGAATGCACGCACCCTACACCTCACACAACACACTCTTGTGCGTTGTGTGTGTGCATGTATATATATATGTGTCACGTTAGACAATCTTCTTGTGTACAATGATACGCCGTAGTAGGCGGAACTGCATCCACACCGTCGTCACGAGCGTCACAATCACGAGCACGGCGCACACCCACACGCGCGTGAACGTGCTCTCTGACGTGTCGCGCATTCGCATGCTGCTGTTCAGCGTCTCGCTGGCGCTCGTGTTGAGGTGCGATAGCAGCATTGCAACGTTTACCAGCGCCATGTCGACGGCGCGCAGGTACTCGCGCGGCTGCAAGGCGCTCTTGCGCTGTCCGCCATAGTCCGTAAACTCGAACACCTCCATGCCATTGACAATGGGACGACGATGCAGGTCGTCGTCCTTGAACTCGCCATGCATCAGCGTTGACCCTGGCTTGACGTGGTCAATGCTCAGTGTCAGCCACAAGGGCTCGTTGGCGTTGGCCGGTGTGCGCGCATTGGTCGCGTGCATGCACACCATGTAGCTCGCCGCGGGTGCACCGCGCACGACAAACGAGAAGGCATGCTCGCCGACAGTGACGTTGACGCTGTTGACGACCTCGTCCTGCGGAGTGCGCAACTCCAGCTGCACGTCAGTCATGTCGTGCGCCTTGTCCGCCTGACGCGTGTACACACCTGTCAGATACTCGCTGTTGCTCAGCACCTCGGCGGCAAAGCACACAGCCTTCTTGTCATTGTCAAGAGCAAACTTGACCGCATCGACACGACCGATGTCACAGACGCACAACAACAGCAGCAACAGCAGCAGCAGTGATGGTGCTGCACGTGTTGCGCGAAGGCAACGCATCGTCATGGCCTCGCGTGTGCGTGTGTGTGTGTATGCACTACATGAGTACGCAAGCGCAACAGTGACGGCTCGCATAGCCTTGCCACGCACACATGCATACACATATGCACAAGCACACACACACATGTAAACGGAATGGCGTACTGTATGTTATGTTACACGGACGCACTCACGCACACGCTCACGCGCTATGTCTTGTTCTCGTCCTGGCCGAGTGGCAAGGTGGCGAGTGCGTGCACAGCACGCTCGAGATCAAGTATGTCGTCAATGATCTGCAGACGACCGTGTGCGTACGCGCTCGCAAACGGCTCCTTGGCCAGCCGCTCGTCGCGCAGTGGCGCCGACGGCGGCTGCGCCTGTTGCTCTTCGTCGTGTGCAGACGCATGTGCGTCACTGCGGGTGCCGTGCGCGTGCCACACCGCACACCAGCCCAGCTCGAGCGGCGCGAGAAGGTTGGCGAGCGAGTCGTCGACCATGACCATGTTGCACGGCTGCAAGTGACGGCGCTTGTGCGCAACCACCGGCGAGTGCGGTGATGCTGCAGCTGGTGCTGATGCTGCTGCTGCATCTGTCGCTGTCGGTGCAGACAAGGCGCGCTCATCGTCCGCAATGTCCGCGTCCATGGCGGCAAACACCGCCTCGTAGGCTGCGCGCATCGGCTTGTTGGCCACGTCAGGCGCCGTCAGTCGCCACTGGTCCTCGTACGAGAAGCCGCACCACAGCACGTCGTCCGCATCGCCCTCGCTGTCGCCTCCGCTGCCGGCGTCACGACTGCCCTCTTGCTGCTGCTGCTGCTGCATCAGCCGTGCGCGTGTGAAGGCCGACTGCAGGCCTAGGCCACGCAGTACACGCTGCGCGTGATGACGGTTTGCGTTGGTGCAAAAGTACAAATGATGCCGCGTCGGCGCCGTGGCCGCGTCGTAGCGCAGCCGCGACAGCATCGCCGCAAGCGCGGTGTGCGGCGTGAGCTTGTCGTATGAGCAGCGGTGCACGGCGTCGCTGAAGGCGGTCGCGTCGACGCCGTGGTGCTTGACATAGCCGTACAAGGACAGACCGTACGAGTGTAGGTAGTGCAGCGACTGCTGCACCGCCTCCTCGCGCGTGAGGCCGACGTGCTCGCAGACAAAGTCATAGATGCGCTCGCGCATCTCGAGGTGAAAGCCGGTGTCGGCAAAGTTGTACAGCGTGTTGTCAATGTCAATGAGCAGAAAAAGCGAACGTGGAGACATGGTGTTGTGTGTGTGCGTGTGTGTGTATGCGTGTGTGTGTATGTGTATGTGTGCAACTCTTGTCACGCCTCTTCCTGTCACATATACAAGCAAAAGCAAAAGCAACAACGACACTCACGTACATGCACATACACACGTACACACACATACACATATATATTCGCGCTGTGTGTCCATTACTTATACACATACACTTACACGCATATGTGTATGCGCTCGTGTTACACGACAAGTCGTTTAGCTTACTGCTTAGCTCGCCAGCGCTGTGTGCGTGTGCGCGCCAGTGTGCGCCTTACAACAACCAGCAGCGCGCACACACACACACACACACAATTGCACAAGGTGCCGCAGGACGGTCGTCTTAGTGACGTGCACGCTTTGCGGCGGGCGCGGCAACAACGTCGTCGTCGCTGCTGTCAAAGCGCATGCTCTGTATGCGCGACGATGACGACGGCGCTGCTGCTGCTGCACTCGCCGTGCCACTCCTTGCGTGGCTGCCAAACGCCGCCGACGGCGCACTACGCTTGCCCAGACCAAAGTAGCCATCGTTGGCGCCGTTGCCCTGCGGGTCGAACGATGGCGCGGCGGTGCTGCCCGTGTGTGTGGCATACTGTCCTGGCATGCGCATAATGGGTGCATCACGGCGGCTGCTCGCGAAGCCGCCCATCATCTGCCGGTTGCGCTTCGCCACAACAAAGCCGCCACCACCACGACCACCACCACCACCACCGCCACCGCCACCGCGCTCTTCCGCCCACGTACGCAACCACGCCGGCACCGTCTGCTGCGCTCGCTCGACAATGTCAATGAGCTGCCACACCGCCTGCGGGTGCAGCTGATCTTCGCGCTTGGTGATGAACGTCACGGCCTCGCCCTTGGCCCCGGCGCGGCCGGTGCGGCCAATGCGGTGTACATAGTCGTCCATCTGCATAGGGAAGTCGTAGTTGACGACCGTCTCGAGCTCCTTAATGTCAAGGCCGCGAGCGGCGACGTCGGTGGCGACGAGGCAGAGGCGGCTGTCACGGCGAAAGCGATCGAGAATGAACTCGCGATGGCGCTGCTCCTTGTCGCCGTGTATCGCCATCGCATCGACGCCGACGCGCTTGAGCGCATGCTCGAGGTGGTCGGCGGTGCGCTTCGTCTTGCAAAAGACGAGCACGCGCTGGTTGCGGCGCGTTTGCAGCAGCTTGCGCAACTCGTCCATCTTCTCCGCCTCACGCGTGAGCACAAAGGACTGCGTGACGTCCGTGTTCGCGAGCAGCTCGGTGCTGCCGACGTTGATGCGCACCCAGTTGCGCTGAAACGACGCCGCCAGCCGCTGAATCTCACGCGGCCACGTCGCCGAGAACATGAGCGTCTGCCGATCAGGCCGTATCTGCGAGCAGATTGCACGCACCTGAGGCTCGAAGCCCATGTCAAGCATGCGGTCGGCCTCGTCGAGGACGACGTAGGTCGCGCGCAGTAAGCTGACGCGCCTGATCTCGAGCAGGTCAATGAGCCGCCCCGGGGTGGCGACGAGGATGTGTACGCCACCACGCAGCATGGCGAGCTGGGGGCCCTTGGGTGCACCACCGTAAATGCACCCGCAGCGCACCACCTGCGGCAGCACCTTACGCGTCTCCTGGTCAATCTGCTGCGCCAGCTCGCGCGTGGGCGCGAGGACGACGACCAGCGGCCCATCCCCGACGCGCAGCGGCGGCTGGGCGGCAATGTGCGCGAGGGCCGGCACAATGAACGCGAGCGTCTTGCCACTGCCCGTCTTGGCGACGCCGACGAGGTCACGGCCGGCGAGCAAGATGGGCCACGCCTGCGCCTGTATCGGCGTGGGGGCGGCGAAGCCCTGGGCGGTGAGCTTCGCTTGCAGATAGTGCGGCACCATCGTCAGCTGTGCAAAGCGTGTCAGCGGGGCGGGGCAGTCGTCCGCGTCCGAAACGGTGATGCTGTGGGTCTGACGCCACGCCTGCGCCTCTGCGTCACTCAGCGGTGCCGCAGCTGCCGCGTCGTCATCGTCGTCGTCCCCGTTCATCGTGTCACCACCACCTGCTGCTCCTCCTTTGCCACCGACGTGTGTACGACGAGTCGTCTTCGCCGCCGCCGCCCGCTCGAGCGCGCGGGCGTCGACGATGCGCCACTTACCGGGCACGAGCGTCGTTGTCTGCCAATCTACCGGCTGCATGCGCGGCGTGCGGCCGGCGTCGCGGTGGGCGGCGGCGGCGGTGGCGACTGCGCCGGCGGGCGCACGCGACGACGCCATCGCACCAGCAGCAGAAGCAGAGCGACGGGCAATGTGTGTACTGCCGTTGCTGTAGCCGCTGAAAGGGTTGTAGTCGTGGTCGGACATAATGGCAAGTACAGTGCTGCTATACAAATGTGTATATGTATGTATGTGTATATATGTGTATGTGTGTGTGTGTGTGTGTGTGTGTGTGACTGTACTATTGCGGCTACTACACTACACGTTACACGAGGGAAGCAACGCGAGTGCAAAGGCAACACACACACACACGTACACACACACTTTGTATGTGCAGAGTGTTGACGTCGTTGCATCTACTCGTCTACTCTCTCTCCCTCCCTCTCTCTATGCTTGACGCACATCGCTGTCGCGTCGCTGACGACGTCGCGACAGCGCAGCCGCGAGCGACGTCGCGGCAGTACGCGGCACATTGGCTGCTCTCGTCCGCAAGCACACATCCTCGCAGACAGGCGTGTTTGCATTGGCAGCCCTAGTCGCCACATGCGCGTCATCGTCATACATGTGCTGGCGTTGTTGACGAGCAAAAGTAGCAGTGCTGCTGCTGCTGTTGTTGTTGCTCTTCTCGCAGTTGGTGTCGGCGCTGCACGTGCGCCATTGGCGTAGGGTACGTCGTGCGGCACCGAGTAATGCAGTCGAGTAGGGCGGCCGCACATCCAGGCGATCGAGCACCGCCTGCTGCTCGGCCAGCTGTGTCTTGGCTCGTGTGAGCTGCGCCACGACGCAGTCATGTCGCCGTCGCCACACCGTCACCTGCTGCTGCAGCTCGCGCAACACACGCGCACGACATGCGGCGCCGTCGTCATCATCCACGTCGTCACTGCGGCTGCTACCGTTGTTGTTTTTGTTGTAGTTATGCTTGTTGTTCTTGCTGTTGCCACACTCGACGCAGCTGTCGTTGTTCTTGTCGTCGCAGTAGGGACGGTGATGCGAGACGACAGGCATCGATCGTGCACGCACGACGTGCCACTTATGCAGCAGCGCTGCGGTGCGCACACGCGACGCGGCCGCCTCGGCAACGATCGAGGACACAATCGTCGTCGTTGTTGCTGCAGATGCTGTTGTTGTTGTTGTTGTTGTTGCTGTTGCAGAGGAGGATGACGAGGCCGTTGCGGACGATGACGACGTCGCAGACGTCAGTGGCAGCGCGGCCGACGTTGCCGTTGTCGTGTCACGTGCCGTTGCGGCAGAATGCATCGTCGCTGTCGCTGTCGCCGTCGCCTCGCGTGCCGCCTTCTTGTGCTGCGTCGCTTCTTCGTCGTCGTCCATGTCACTGTCGTCCTCGCTATCGTCCACGACACCGCTACCACTGCTGTTCTTGTTCTTCTTGTTGTGTGTGTGCACGCACGGTCGACTGTCACTGTCATTGTCGCCGCACTGCTGCTGCGGCTGCGACGGCTGCGGTGACGATGCGGCGATGAGTGGTGCAGACGGCAGCGGCGATGTGCCGTCGGCAACAGCCGACGACGACGATGACGACAACGACGACGACGAACGCACACGCGCATCGGCGTCATCATCGCCGCTGCTGTTGTTGTCATGACTGGTTGCTGTTGGTGGCGGCGGTGGCAACAGAACGCGTGTGCGTGCAGGACGCGGTGGTGATGGCGGCGGCGGCGGTGGTGGCAGCAGCACACGTCGTCGCTGTCGCATCACACTCACTCGTCGTGCCGTGTCGTCATCGCTCTTGTTCTTGTCGTCGTTGCTGCTCTTGTCACTGTCTTGTGACGTTGGCTGTGGTGGTGGTGGTGACAACAAAGACAGCGGCAGCGCACAACGCGTGTGTGTCATCGATCGTGTGGTGCCTCGTGTCGCTGCGGCCGCCGCCGACAACGACGACGACACGGACGACGACGACGTGTGGCTACGCGGCTGCGGCTGCGGCTGCCGTGACTGCTCCGCATGCACACGTACCGTGTCGTCATCATTCTTCTCATCATCATCGTCGTCATCGACACGCGCAGACGCCTGTGCGCTGCTGCGCGCGTGCGAAAGCAGCGGCGACGACGACGACGACGACGACGATGATGTGTGCGACGGCGCCGGTGACGGCGGGGTGGGCGACGGCGACGGCAGCGACGACGCAGCCGCCAACGGTGACACAGACAGACGCCGTGCCTTGTCATCGTCGTCTCGCAACAGCGCCCGTCGTCTCTGTTGCTGTTGTGCAATGCTGCTGCCCTTCTTGTTGTCATGGTGGTGGTGGTGGTAGCTCACGTCGAGTGCTGGCGAGGACGACGACGACGACGACGTGTGCGCGGCTGCGTCGATGTGGCTGTGTGTTGCCTTGTGAGCACTGCGCATGCTCGTCGCGTCATCGACATCCTCTGCACTGCTAGTGCTGCTGCTGCTGCTGCTCGTGTCGCCTTCCGTGTTGTGTTGCCTTCTCGTTGTGTGCGAGCGGGCCTGTGTCGGCGTTGGTGATGGCGACATGTAGTGCACGCAAAACGGCATACTGTCATACTCGTCCTCGTCGACCTCGTCATACAGCCTGTTGTTGTTGTTGTTGTTGTTGTTGTTGCTCGAGGCGTCATTGTTGGCAGCAGCGGCAACAGCAACAGCGGCACTGTACATGGTGCTGGCCGCCGTGGCTGCAGCATCGTCGTCGCCCGCGTCACTGCTGCGCATCATTGCTGTCATGTGTGTGTGTGTGTGTGTGTGTGTATGTGTGTGTATGCAGGCGATACAGACTAGCTTGTATACGACAACAGCGCAGTGATGTAGCAAGGCACAAGCAATGCACACATGCACATGTTGCCACCTTGTAACATGTATGTTTGTATGTACGTTTGTATGTGTGTCTATGTGCATAGTGTGCATGATGTGGCCGTGGTGGTCGAGTAGCGACGCAGTGGACGCGCCTGTTGCGCATGAACAGCGGCCAGACGCAACAGACACTCGCGTACGTCCTCTGCTGCCTTGTCGCACGCGTCGTGTGCACGTGTGCGTGAGGCGAGTGTGTACGGTGACGGCGTTGTTGTCGTCGTCGTCGCGTCTGCTGCTGCCACCACTGCACTTGTTTGTGGTGCATCAGCGGCGGATGTTGACATTACTGCTGTGTTGCAGTCACTCGTGTGGCAGCGCAGCGGTCGCGGCGCTGTGCGTGCATGCTGCAGCGGCAGCAACAACGATGTTGACGACGATGTTGTTGTCCTTGTCGCGGTCGTTGCTTGTGGCTGCGTTTGCACGGACAATGTGTCGTCGTGTGCGTACAACGTCTGCGGCAGCGCGGATGTCGTTGTTGCTCTTGCGCTACAGCTGTCGTTGTCGTCACTGCGCTCTGTTGCGTGGTGGCAGACGACGTCATCTTTGTTGTTATTGTTGTTGTGTGGGCCGAAAAGCAGCCTGTGCAACGCGGCATACACGTCCTTGTCGTCATCGCGCCGCACACAACGTGGCGGCTTGCAGGCGCCTGTGCGTGTTGTCGTCACCGGCGCAGCAGCTGCGTTGTTGTTGCTGCTCGCCATGCACGACGCTGACGATGAGGATGACGATGACGGTGGCGGCGGTACCGTGTAATTGTGCTGCAACCGACGTCGCTGCTGCGCCGTGCGTAGGCGTTGTCGCGCGACGGCACCGCGCTGCGCCCGCGCATGTGCGAGCAGTGCGTGCTGGCACACAGACAACGCCGCCTCGTACGCGGTGTGGTTGCGAGGTGTGCCGTTCGCATCGCCTGCCTTGTCGTGTTGCGCACGACTGCTGCTGTGCTGCGATGCTTGCCGTGGTGGTGGTGGCTCGTGCTGCTGCTGCTTGTGCGGTGCTGTTGTAGTTTTTGCAGCATCTTGTGTACGCGTGTCAATGACAGCACTACGCAACGCGTAACCGCCTCTCACAACATTGTCACAACGATCGCTGTTGTTGTTGTGTGACGTGTGGCGTCGTGTGTTGTACGCTGCTCTGCTCGTCCTTGTCGCTGTTGCGTCACAGGGCGGTGGCAGCGGCGGTGCCGAGTGTGTGCGTCGTGGCTGCTGCGGCTTTGCGTAAGGCGGCGGCATGAGGCAACAACACACACACACACAAACGTGCTCTTCTTGTGTTTCTGTTACGCTACATGACAAACATATACGCAAACGTACACAACAAGCGCGTGTGTGGGTGTGCATCGACGTCATGCAGTGCGCTGTGCGTGCCTGCACACACATACACACATACACATACATACACACACGTGTACACGCTTGCTTGTGTTTGCATGCATGCACACGAGGTTGCGCGCACGCGCGCACACACATCACACGCATAAGCGTGCGTACGTGCATGCTTGCTTAGTTATACTCTCCGCGCACACACACACACACACATGCACACACGTATACATACACGTATACATACACGAGGCCAACCACAACACACACACGCGCACACACAAGCGCTACAGCAGCAGCAGTGCGGTGCGGTGTGCCTAGCCGAGCGCTCGACGAAATCTCTGCAGCTCACTGCACACCGGCGGCACCTCGTTGCGGCGGCGTGTGCGGTAGCGCATCGTCTCGGCCTCACAGCTGTTCGCCAAGTACGACAGCTGACTGCGCACCGCCTCCTTCTCGACGGCGTGCCGCATAGCCTGGCTGCGCATCATGCGCTCATTCAACAGACGTGTCGTGTAGTATTGCACCTGCAGGCCCGACTGCAGCGGCACTTGTCGCTGCACAACAATCCCACGCTCAGGTTCGGGTGTCAGTGACATGTCACGTGACAGGTGTGTGCCCGCGCTATTGCTGCTACCCGCTCCACGCGCATTCGCCGCACCGCCGTTGCTGCCACCATCGCCGCCGTGGCTGTTGCTATAGATGTTGTTGCTGCTACGCCACGTCGACCCCGCCACGTCCGTCATCGAACTCTGCAGCAGCACCGCGAGCAGAACAAACAGCACCACCGGCAGCAGCATCAGCCACACAGCGGGTATGTCGTTTTGCTCCTCGCCATTGCCGTGGCCGGCACGCGGGTGCTGCGCATAGGCAAAGCCGCCTCGCTGTTGTGCGTAGCGCGCACCACCGCCACCGCCGTAGTAGTGATGCTCGGCAAAGAAGCCGTCGCCGTTGCCAAAGAAGAACTGCTGAAAAAACTCCTGCGCATTCTGCGGCGGCGCACGCGGGCCGCCGCCACCGCGTCGCACCCCTGCGGCGGCGGCCGCGCCATTGGCGTAGCGCCGTGTCGCGTTGCTCTCGTGCCGCTGCACCCCCTCGACGCCCTGCCGGTCATAGATCTGTCGCTTCGTGCCATCGGACAAGGTCGTGTACGCGGTGCCGACGAGCTTGAACGCCTCGGCGGCGTGTGCGTGGGTGCACTTGTCAGGGTGACAGCGCAACGCCATCTTGCGGTACGCCGCCTTGATGTCCTTGTCGCTCGCCCCTCGCTCGACCATCAGCACGCGGTAGTAGTTGTGACGATTCTGCAGCACGTGCTGTATGAGCTCCGTGTCTGACATGGCGTGCATCGCACCTACTGCAGCACATGCACAACACGACAACAGCAGCAGCAACAACGACACACGACTGTGTGTCTGTGTGTATGTATGTGTGTATGTACGTGTGACTGTATGTATGTATATATATGTGTATGCGTATGTATTGTTGCTGACAAGACAACGAGCATCATGTGACATCGACACGACTACAGCACACACAGTCGTATGCACTACGTATGTATGTGCGTGTGCATGTGTAGTTACATGTGTATGCATATGTATGTCATATATATACGTACACGCACCACCCGACACGCTCATGGATGAGGCAACTCGAGCTGATCGACCATGACAAAGCGTGTCATGCGCTTCAGCACGTCGGCGACGCGCTGCTCAGACAGCGGCACCGGCGTGGCGCCCTCGCCGTGCGCGTAGGCGCCCTCCCAGCGACAGTACCCGATCATCGGCTCCGCACCCTTGAACTTGTAGCACTCGTGCTCGTAGTAAAAGGCGATGCGGTTCTTCTCGCTGCGTGACATGAGCACATAGCCCAGGTGCTGCCAAAACGGAATCGCCTGCACATCGGCGGAGATCATCGTAAACTCAAACTCGGCGCTCACGCACCACGCCGCGAGGGCGGCGTTGAGCAGACGACCGAAGCCGTTGCGTTTGTACCCGGCGGCGGTCGCGAAGAGCGGCATCTCGACAAAGTGATGCATCTGGTGGTGGTGCGCCGTCACCGTCACGGCGCACACCATGTCGCCCGTGTTGTGACAGCGTATGTACCACGTGCAGCTGCCCGTGATGCGGCGCCGCGTCCGCGTCGACACCGACTGCGGCAGCGTCACGAGGCGTTGCAGCTCGGGTGGGTCGGGGTGGGCAAACTGCGACGCGTACAGGTCAATCACCTCGCGCCGCTCGGCTTCGCTCTGTACGAGGCCAAAGGAGATGGCGAACGGGCCTGACCCAGTCAGCCGTGGAAACTGATCGGCAATCGCCGTGCGCAGCAGTCGCTCCGAGTGCGTCAGGCGACGTGGCAGCGGCTGCACATCTGCGCCAAAGGCGCTGCTGCTACCGTTGTTGTTATTGTTGACACCGCTACCACCGACGCTCGCTGCGCCACTCGACGTCGACACGGGGCTCATGACGTCACTTGCGCCGCTGCCGTCCTCATCGCGCTCGCCTGCCGCCGCAGCAGCAGCATCACGCTGCTGCTGCTGCTGCTGCTGTTGCTGACGTGCCATGTCGTGGTAGAGCAGCAGTTTCTGCACAAAGGCGGCGTCATTGGCGAAGAGGTGCGCATACGCGCGTGCAATCTCTTTTCGCTCATCATTCGTCGCCTGCCAGTACTTGCAACACAGCCTGTCCTTCTGGTCTTCGCTCAGGACTACCGTCGTGTAGTACTTGACGAGCAGTGCAGCCTGCTCATTCGTCAGCATGCCGCACACCCGTGCGTCTACTGTGCAACCGTGCTGACATACATACACAAATTTGTACACGTATGTGCATTGTCATGTGAGCGCGCGCACACACACAAGGCAAGCAGCAGCAGCAGTAACGACAGCACTGACGACGTTGCATGCGTGCATCGTTTGTACACACACACACACATACACACACACACACAAGAAGGTATACAGAGTAGCGTAAGTATATATTGCATAAGTCTGCAAACATGACGAGCACAAGTATACACATTCACAGCAACGCACTCATGTACGCGCATATATATGTGTGTGTGTGCGTTTCGTGTATGCAAATGCAAAGGGCGGGGCGTGCACGTGTACGTATGCATACGCACACACACACACGCAAGTATATGTGTATACTACATGCTGTGCACACATGTGCATGTCATAAACATACATACATGTCTCTCGCTCTACTCCGTCTGCATGTGTGTGCGCCATTGTATGACAGCGCACTCGCGAATGCATACATACATACACACACATTGATGTTAGCGTGCATGCATGTGTGACTGCGTGACCGTGTTTTAGCGATGCAGCTCACTAATCTTCAGCATAAAGTGTGCATTGTACGGCGCCTCGAGGCTGGCCGCCATGCTCGCGAGCACCGACGTCGCCGTCGACAAGAACAGCACGTCCACATCGAGCGACTGCTGCACTTCACACTGCACAAACTTGTACAAGCACATGAGGTCGTGTATACGCGCGTGCTGTGTCGCACACACGCCCATCCACTGCTCGACGTCAAACGTATCGAGAGCGCTGCGCAGTCGATGCTCGACGAGTTGCGCGGTGAAGGCGGCAAAGAGGCTGCCGTGGGCAAAGCGTTCATAGGCGACCTTGTATGTGCTGTAGTGATGCTGCCGCGTGAGCATCGCAGGCGCCACACGGCGGTGGTGCTGACGCAGATACTCGAGAAAGGCACGTGGCTGCAGCAGCTCCTCGGCCGTGGCGCGATCGCCCAGGCAAAAGCTGCCGCGCATATTGCTGCCACCACAACTGCCACTACTGCTACTACTGCTGGCTGTTGCCGTCGTCTTACTCGTTGCCGCAGACGAGGACGACGTGGTGGTGGTGGCGACGACGCTGGCGAACCACGCCGTCACCGGCCGCAGGAACTCCATCGTGAGCGAGGCAAAAAACTTGCGCACCACATCGTCGGCCACGGTGCACTGCGCCAGCAGCGCTGCCGTTGACACGGCACATGGCGGTGCACCTGCCGCTGCCGCTGCGGCTGCAACCGATGCAAACGAAGAAGACGATGGTGATGACGATGTTGCTGCTGTTGCTGTTGTTGACCACGCGGTGTGCGTGTCATCGTGACAGCACAGCGGTCGGCCGTCACGTGGTGTCAATGTGGGCGATGACGAGGAGGCCGCAGCGGCTGGTGTACACAATGCAGCAGACATCGAGTTCGTTGTCGTTGTCGTTGTTGTCGCTGCTGTTGCTTTTGCAGTGGTGTGTGACGCTGGTTGTGACTGTTGTAGTGGCGCAAGCGACGCAAACGCGCGTGACGTGCTCGTGTGCGCCGTGCGCGGTGACAACGCGGGCGACAACGCGGGCGACGACGAGGCGGCGGCGGCGGCGGCGGCATGGACAGCAGTGTTGTTGTTGTTGTGCCTGTCGTTTGATGTGCCACCACAACCGCCCTCACCAACGCTGCCACACCACTGATGCACACTGAGTGACGCCGACGTGCGCTGTGCGTCGCTTGTCAGTCGCGCGACGGCGTGCAAGCGACGCAGCAGCTGCTCCGTCAGCTCTCTGTGATCGAGCAAGAAGGCGTAGCTCGAGCCAAAGAAATTGCGTGGCTGTGTTTGCAGACGTGTGCGCGTGTGCGTCGTCGGCGGCGACGGTGATGTGCCCACCGGCAGCGCCCGACGCGCACACGCCACGGCCGCGTCGTACTCGCGTGTGGTGAAGAGAGCGGTGACGGGCACACCGCCGTCGCCGTCCTCGCCAGCAGCCGCCTTCTTGTCGTCGTTGTCCTCCTTGTCACCATGCAGCAGCGTGTCGACGTACGTCACGACGACTGCCGCGTCCTCGCGTTGTTGCTGTGACTGTTGTTGCTGCTGTGACTGTTGTTGTTGCTGCTGTTGTGACTGTGCGTCGATGCGTGCCGCGTCACGCAGCAGAGCCGTCGCGTCCACATAGCACACCGTCTGGCTGCCACACACAATGCTACGCACCGCCGTCGCCGTCGCACTCGCCGTCTTGTCATCATCCTCATCATCACCACACGCGTCGTTGTTGCCACTGCTGCTGTTGCTATGGTGGTTGTTGCGGTGCTGGCTGTTGTTGTTGTCGTTGTTGTTGCCACTGTCATCCTCGTGCAGTGACGATGGCGTGTGGCACGCGCGCATGTCATGTCTTGTACACACAGCTGCTGCTGCGGTCGCGTCGTCCGCCGTCACCTCGACGAGGCCGTGTGGCAGTGTGTGCTCGAGCGCCGGTGTACTGCTACTGCAACGGCTGCTGCTGCTGCTGCAACGGCTGCACGTGTGCGTACGTTGCCGCGACGACGACGGCGACGCAAACGCGGCCTCGTCGTCTTCGCCGTCACTGTCCCTCTGCAGCGCCCCTCTCCGTTGCTGCCGCTCGTGTTGTGCTTGCTGCGTGTCCTGGTCGTGGTCGTTGTTGTTGTCATCGCTGGCATGGTGCAAGCGACTGATGTGCGTTTGTGCATCTGTGCACGACGCAGCCGTGATGGCCGTGGTGGTCGTGGCCGTCACACTGATGCATTGCGTCAGCGACGGCGACAGCGGCGTCATGAGCGCCTCGCTGACCGCGACGGCCGTGTCCGTGTGTGCGCACGTCGTCGCACGCGACAGCACGCGCTCGCCTGCGCTGTGTGCAGGTGACGACGCTGGCGAGGATGACGGCGATGGCAACGACACGCCCCCCGCAGGCATCTGCATCGTCCTTGTCGTTGTTGTCATTATCGCGGCGGCGGCTGCAGCCCCAGCAGCCACAGCAGTGCTGCTGCTGCCGCTGCTGCTCTTGTCGCCATTGCCTGTTGGCACGTGTGTCGTCACTGCATCGCTCTTTTGCTTCTTGTCCGCGGCATCAGCAGCAGCATTCGTGTCGTCCACGTCCGCTGCCGCGGCACGGCACGTGTAGCGTGTGCAGTGCGTGTGTGCATGCCGCTCCACGACGACGAGCAGGTGAGGCCAGCCATTGAACTGACGCAGCAGGAATGGATTGGTCGACGCGACGACGAGGCCGTCGTGCGACGTGAACGGCAGCGCGTGACCGAGACGGCGCAGACGGTGGTAGTCGTCATTCTGCACGGTGAAGTATGGCTGCAACACACCGCAATAGTGCACAGGCAGCACGAGCGACGTCAGCGCCATCGCCGTGGCGGCGGCCGTCAGCGGCGACGTGGCCAGGATGAGCAGCGGCTCGTGCGCCATGAGCAGTTCCCAGCAGTATGTCAGGTGATGCAGATGCTCGCGCAGCAAACTCGACAGTGGCAGCATGTCGTACAGCTTATTGTCGTAGCTGTCGCTGTAGCTCGACGTGTGATCGTCGATGCAGTGTAGTCGGCTGTCGTGTGTTGTCGTCGTCGTCGTTGTACCTCGCGGAGAGGAGGATGGCGGTGGTGGTGGCGAGAGCGACAGTGGCGTGTTGCACGCCCGTGTGTTGCTGCCACTGCCCAGACTACGTGGAGACGACAATGCGCTGTGCTGCTGTTGTTGTTGTTTCCACCACTGCCACCACTCCGCTGTGCGCTGCTGTTGCTGCTGCTGTTGTGGCAGAGTTCGCGCCACACACGTGTTGTCACTGCTGTTGTTGTCATCCGCCACGACGACTGCTGCCGTAGCGGCGGCGGCGACAGCGGCGGCCATTGCGTGTGCGCTTGTCGTCGACGACGATGAGGCAGCGGCTGCAGCGGCTGCAGCTGCAGCGGCAGCAGACGCAGCGGCCGCCATGGCAGCGCGTGCATCGGTGCGTTGCGCCGTATGTGCTGGCGTCACAAAAGCTAGCGGCTGATGCAGCAACACGACATGGTAACGTGTGCGCGGGTGTGGTGACGGCCACGAGGCCACGTCACGCATCGCCGCGTCAAGCACGTCCGCTTGTGTGTACGTCACGCCATTCGTCTGTGTCGCGCCGTCGGCCGTGTGGCTGCTGTTGTTGCTGTTGTTGTTGCCGTAGTGCTCGTCGACGCGCACAAACAGCGCCGTCGGCGTGGGGGCAAACATACTCGCAATCGGCACCCGCTCCGTGTCCGGTGAGAGCGGACAGCAGCGACAGAAGCGCGACGCCACGACACGCAGCACGAGCTCGTGCACCGCATAGTACGGCAGTCGCGAGAGCAGCACCACCGCCTGCTGCACATAGCCGCGAGGCACCTGTGCGTCGCGCTTTTGTCGATAGTACGTCGCACCATACAACACCACCTTCGCGCCGCTGCCGCCACCTCCACCACCACCTCTGCCGCCGTATCCGCTGCCATTGCTGCCACTCATCTTGCTGTTGCTGCTGCCGCTGTTGCCTACGCGTGGCAGCGGCAGTGTCGGTGACAGCGGCGGTGGTGACAGCGGCGGCGTCGTGACGCGACTGCTGCAGCCGCTCGCACTCGCCACAGCGGCGTCATCGCCATCGTCACCGCTGCTCGCCGCCGCCGCCGTCATTGCTGCCGTTGTCGTGGCTGTGCGCTCCAGCATCGTCGCGCCATCGCGCACAATGAACGGGAATATGTAGTCGTGCTGCTGCACACCCGTGTTGGTGTCGGGGAAGGCGTACTGCAGCACCTTGCTGCGCCCACGCGCCGTGAGCGCATCGGGCGGGCTGACGTGCTCGACGAGCGGGCCAACACTGAGGTCGAAGCGTATGTAAGCTAAACACACAAGCCACGACGATAAACACATCACGTACACTATATGTGTGTGTGTGTGTATACCTTCGCCGCGTGTATAGTCGAGTGCTATGTACGCAATGCACACGACAGCAGTCATGCATCATGTGCGCACACACGCACGTACGCACAAACACGTACATACATACGCGTACAGTACATGTACACAAACGACAGCTTATGCGCAGCCACGTCGACAACAAACACACACACAACGTCGTATACATACATGGACATTACATCGTGCGCACATGCACACCTACACGTGTACGCTGACTAGGTAAGCACACACACACACACACACATACGCGTATACAACATGCACACATATGCTCTACGTCATATGCTGTTGCTGTTACACACGCGCTGCACACTACAACGACAACAACAACATGTGCTACTGTTGCGTCTGTTGCTGTTGTGCAAGTGACAGCGCGCGCAGATGCACATGTATGGCGTCGAGCACCGCATTCAGCTCGTCTTGTGTGCGCTGCAGCGCGCGTTGTTCGTGACGCAGCAGCTGCTGCTCATGCTCGCTGCACGACGGCGCCGTGTGGTGCCGCATCATCATCATCGACGACGACGACGACAGCGCGGGTGGCTGCTGCTGCTGCAGCTGCTGTGACAGCCGAGACTTGCGTCCGTACAGATCACGCAGCTTACGCTCCAGTGTCGAGTACGAGTAGCGCCGTTGTGGCGGCAATAGCAGTGACTGCCGGCTCGCCTGACTGCTGCTGTTGTTGTTGTTGTTGTGACTGCCGCTGCTGCTGCGGCAGTGGCTCTTGTCGCTGCCGCTGTTGTTTGCACTTCTCGCCACCGTCGTCGTCGTCGGCGCAGTGGCGGCCGTCGTGCCTGCGTAGTCACCGACACCATCGGCGTGCGTCTGCTGCTGCTGCTCGTCATCCTCGTCTTGCTGTTGTGTCGCTTGTGTGTGCAGTGCAGACGACGGACGCGGACGACGCGGTGGCATTGGCAGTGCCGACTGCTGATACTGCTGCTGTGGTGGTCGTGACACATGTTGCGTGGCCGGCTTGCGCCGTGCATGCTGCGACGGCGACGACGACAGCGGCGTCGGCACGCGCGATGACGTGTGTGTGCTGTACATGGCCTGCACATCGGCAATGCTACCACGCTGCGCTGTCGCGTAGGGTGAAGCGAGCGCCCAGCGAGGCAGCGCTGCACTGCGCGGACGACCACGAGGAAGAGGCGGCGTCGACGACGTCTGCTGTTGTTGTTGTAGCAGCAATGACGACAACGGCGGCTGCGGTGTCAGCATGGCTCGCTGATGCCGCGCCTCTGCACGCGCCACCGCCAGCGTCGTCGCGACGGCTGATGCGCTCAGCAGCGAAGGTGTGCGACGATAATGATGTTGCAGCTGCTGCTGTTGCTGCTGTCGCGGTGGCAAGTGCAACGACGAGGGTGCAGCAGCTGCAGCACTGTTATTGTTGTACATGGCGAGCACGTCAACATGACAGCGTCGTGGCGCGTGCATGTCGTGACGTTGCTGCTGCTGCTGTTGCTGCCGTGTTGGCGACGGCAACGACGACAACGACGACGACGAGGACACCGCACTGCAGCGCGCAGCCAACGCGCGCGTGTACTGACTGCTGCCACCGTCATTGTTGTTGTGGCGGTGGTGATGTGCATGGCCGTTGCCGCCGTGCGTGTTGGCGCTGTTGTAGTAGGGAGAGAGGCGCATAAACAGCTGCATGACGGCGTCGTGCGAGCTGCGACGTCGACTGCGTGGCTGCCGTGTCGTCCGCGTCGTCGCACTCGTCGCAACACGCAGACGTGGTGTGTCACCGTCGCGTGCGTGCTGCTGCCTCCGCATCACGTGCATGTCGTGTCGTTGTTGTTGTGTTGCTCTCGTTGCTGTTGTTGTTGCGTGCCCCTGCGCACGCTCACTCGCAGTCGTCGTCGATGACAGTGCATACTCGTGCTGCTGCTGCTGCTGCTGCTGACGCTGACGCTGCTCTTGTTGCTTGCATGCTCGACGCAGCAGTCGGCACAGCGCTGCCACAGACGAGCTCGGTGACACATCCGGGTACGCGGTGTCGTACTCGCGGCGGTAGCGTTGCGAGTACGACGACAACGACGACGATGACGTGCGACTCGTGTTTGCCACGCGGCCGTCATGGCAGCTGACGACGCCGTCGCCCTTGCGTTTGTGCGCATAGCAATGTCGGGCACTGCTGCCCTCGTCATCCGTGCTACGCATGCTACTGCTGCTGCTGCTGTCATCTGAACTGCTACTGCTGCTGATGCTGCTGTCGTTGCTGTCCTTGTTGTTGTCGCTGTTGCTGTGCACACTGCGGCTGTAGAAGCTGCTGCCGATGCTGCTCACGCCGCCACAGCTGCCACTGCTACGGTGTCGCTGCTGTGGCTGCTGCTGCTGTTGCAGTTGCTCGTGTGACAAGCACGGTGGTGGTCGCACATGACGACGTCGGCGGTGTGTACGCAGCACAATGCGCGGCAGCGGTGTCCTGTCCTCGCCGTCCTGCGCACGACGGCGACGCGTGTCGCCCTCGTCGTCAGCACCACCGCCGTACAGCACCGCGTCCACACAACGCACAAAAGCGTCAAAGGTGAGTGCGCGATGTGCCGTCGCGGCGTCTGTGACGCGTGCGCAGCCGCCGTCGCCGGCCGTGTGGTTGCGCCCGTTGCCACGCCCGACGGCGACGCCGCCGTCACGCAGCTGCGTGCGCGTCGTCGCCGTGGCGGCCATTGTCGCTGCGGCGGTTGCAGCTCCACGCACTCTCGTACGCAGCGTCATGTCAAAGGCACGCAGTGCACGTCTCAGTCGACGTCGTGGCACGGCGCGTGCACAATCGACACCGCCGCCGAGCTCGACAAACGCGTCGTGTTGCAGCGCGCGCGTCGCGGACGGCGACAAGGCTGCCGCCGCCGCCGCAGACGCCGTCGTGTGCACGGACAGCGACGAGAGCGACAGCGCAGGGTCGTGCAGGCGCGGCATGGGTGGCGGTGTGGTTGGCGGTGGTGGCGAGTGTGGCTGCCTGCGCTGTGCAGCCCGCTCGTCATCTGCCGCGTCTGCTTGCTGTGTCATGTTGTTGTTGTTGTCGTTGTTGTTGTCATTGTTGTTGTTGCTCGTGCCCTGTTGCGTCTGTGCAAAGGCACGTGCAGCACGCATAAATTTCACATACGCCGCCAATCGCAGCACATCCGCCTCACTCAGCATCACCGCCGCCGTCGTTGCCGTCGTCGCACTCGTGGAGCCGAGGCAGTGTGTCATGTGCAGGACGCGTTGCGCGTGTGTGGTGCCGACCGTGTCGATGCGTGCAAGCAGCTGCGCGAGCGCAGCCTTGACAGCACGACGATGGCGTTTGTTGCTGCTGCTGCTGCTGCGTCGCTCGTTGTGTGTCATGGACACATTCGCAGCAGCAGTGGCCATGTCACGCGTGTATGCTGCGTAGTGTGCGCGCACATAACTGCGCTCCTGCGACGTAAGCGGGAAGTATGCCGACGACGGCACGGCGGGCTCGTGTGCGATCGCGCCATCGTCATCATCTTTGCCGCCGCTGCTGCTGTTGTTGTCATCATCATCGTCGTTGCGTGCTGCTGCTGCTGCTGCTGCGTGTTGTCGCTGCCGCCATGTCGCGTCTGTTGCTGCCGCGCTGCTCGTCGTCTTGTCGGCGCCGACGTGTCGACGAAAGCGCAGACGTGTGCGCGGTGCGCCGTCATCAGCAGCAGCAGCAATAGCAGCAGTAGTCGTCATGGCTGTTGTGGCTGCTGTCGTGACGTAGTCGTCGACCACGTCGTCACTGCCACCTACACCCGTCATCGCGTCTCACTCTGTGTGTGTGTGTGTATGACTGTGTATATGTGTGACTAGCTGGCTACAACATAAACACATATGTTTGTACAAACACACTCATACACATCGTGTGCAGTGACGAGTGCACGTCGTCACAACAAACGCGCGTACACATGCATACATACATACACAAACACACGTGTGCGTGTGCATGTATGTGTTGTCCGTTACTGCGCCCGTGTATGTGCGCACACTATGTACATGTTGCAAGCAGACACACACACACACACACACACACACACACACACACACACACACACACACACAAGCACGTACGCATGTTGCGCCACGTCACCACTTGCGTTGGCAGCCAACATAGTCCTTGTACGCATCTGTGGTGATGCCGAGGCCAATGGCGTTGGTGGCGTGTGCATACTGCGTGCGCAGCTCGTCGCCCTTGCGGTAGTCCACGTGCTCGCCACGCAGCTGCTGCCGTGTTGAGCTCTCCTGCACACGAGCGCTGAGTGCGCTGTCGCTGCTCAGCTTGCTGCGAAAGGAGCGCATGAGCGTCTCCTTGTACGCCTGTCCCACACCCCGCGCAGCCTCGTCCAGCGTCACCGTGCGCGGCTTCATGGCCGTGTGATCGGTGCGCACAAACGTGTCCTGCGACCACGTCGCAATCAGCTCCGCCGTCTCGTCCGTCGACGGCACGCCGCGACGCCGCCGCATCAGCGCCTCCTCACTGTCCAGCGGGGCATTGTGAAACTCGTAGTGGCCACCGCTGCCGTGCTCTGCTTGTTCGTGTTGTGATTGCGCCCTCGTCGCTGTTGTCGCTGTTGTCGCCGTCGTACTGCCGCTCTTGCAGCTGCGACTGTATGCATCGTTGGTGTCATTGCCGTCGTCGTCGTGTCGCGTACGGTAGTTGTCCTTGTCGTCATCGTCGTCTCGTGCCGCGGCCGCCGCCTCGTCGCGCTGCCGCTGCTGCTCCTGCTTGTCCAGCTCGCGCAGGTACAGCTCCGTCTTCAGCTCACGCAGCGCCGTCGCGGCGGTCGTGCACGTCGGCTCAAGTGTCAGCGCGTGTGTGTACGCGGCCGCGGCCTCGTCGAGCTTGTGCCGTGCCCGCTGCGCGTCACCAACACGCACATACGCCTTGTACCACGTCGGCGCCAGCGCCACCGCCCGCTCCGCGTCCTGCAGTGCAAGCGTCGGGCCAGTCAGCATGCTCGACTGCACATACGCGGCACTGCGATTGCTGCGCAGCACCGCCGTGTCGCCGCCGTCGCGCTGCAGGCCGCGGGTGTAGCAGCGAATGGCCGTCAAGAAGCTACCATTGCCCACGCAGTCGTTGCCCAGCTCGCGCCACTCGTCAACGCTCACATCGTCAGCGCTGCGCGCGAACAGCGCATCGTGACGTGCCTGCAACGCTGCCGTCAAGGGCACCTCCTTCGACGACGCCTTTGCTGGCATCGTCGTGTGCTAATGCGTGTTGCTATATATGTAACTTTCTCTCTGTGTGTGTGTATGTGTGTGACGCTGGTGACAAGCACAAGAACAGCAAGAATGACACGACGTTGTACCACACGGGCAGCACGCGACTGCTTGGCACGCGTGTGTGTGTGTGTGCACGCAGTAGCAGCCGCAGTATGAGAGTGCATGTATATATAGTACAAGGCGTGTGTGCGTGCGCGCGAAGATGTGTGCATGTATGCATACGCGTGTATACATGTATAGGCGATGCGCATTCGCGCGCGTGTGTATGCAGTGCATGCAATTGTATGCATGTGTGTGTGTGTGTGTGTGTGTGTGTGTGTGTGTGTGTGCATGCCGCCCTACTCGATCTTCACGGCACGTGATCGCGATGCACCGCTCGCCTTCGCGTGCGTGCGGCGGCCGCGCGTCGACGACGTGCTGCTGTTGCTGCGACTGCGACTGCGACGCCTCGTCGTAGCACTGTTACTGCGACTGCGACTGCGCCGCGTGCTGTTGCTGTTGCTGCTGCTGCTGCGACTGCGCTTCTTTTGTGTTCGCGTGCTGCTGCTGCTGCGACTGCGACTGCGACGTGTTGCCACATTGTGTGGCTGTGTGCGCGCGGGTGACATGGACGCTGCCGCAGGCGCCACGGCATGCGTCGTTGACGCGCGCGACGCCGCGTGCTGCTGCTGCTGCTGCTGCTGCTGCGGGTGCGCTGACGAGGGCGAAGATGGAGGTGGTGGTAGAATGAGTGACAGACGCTCTGCCAGGTACGTAGCGTCGACCACCGAGCTCGTCGTGTCCTTGACGTACGAGCTGTTGTTGTTCAGGAAAATGTACACCTCGCGCACATCGTCACCGTCACCGCTCGTGTCTTGTGCTGCTGCTGTTCTTGTTGTTGGCTGCGTCAGGAACTGCTGCACCATGGTCGCCCACGCATTCATGCGCACCGGGCCATAGTCACCGACGTTCTCGTCCACGGCACCGTGCAGACGCGCGTACAAGAACGACGTGCCCGTGTCGACGTGCGTCGCAAACGTCGCGTCTGCTGCGTGGTGGGCGACAACAAGCGACCAGCCAAGACGTCGCAGCACCGCGAACACCTCGTCCGTGTACCACGACTTGTGCCGAAACTCGACGGCGATGCGAATGAGGCGACGTCGCACCGTACGCACGCGCGCACGCGAGTCGTGTCGCACCAGGCGCACCGCAGCAGCGCCACCACCGCCACCACCACCACCGCCCTCTTCGCGTAGCGTCATGTCTTGCACGAGCACGTCAACCTCGCGCGTTGGCAGCCGCGCGGCAAAGGCGACGAGGCGGTCGAGGTGCGCCGGGGTGCAGTGAAAATACGGCGGCAACTGGACGAGCACCGGACCGAGAAAGGGGCCGAGGGCGGGGCAGCGGTCGCGAAAGAACATGTCCATGTGCGCCTCGAGCTCCGCGTCGAGCGCGAGATGCTTGACGTGTGTCAGCAGGTTGTTTGCCTTGATGGTGAAGATGAAGCGATCGACGCAGTGCACCGCGTCCTTGGCCGCATTGCGACACCGATGGTGCTGCTGTTGCGACTGTCGCGTGTGTGTCTTGTTGGCGTTGCCGCCGTCGTCGTCGTCAACGTCGACGCTCGCGCCACATGTGTCGGGTGTGTTGCTGCTGCGCACCATCTCCGCCCAGCAGCGCCACGTGTCCTGGTCAGCGACCTTGTGGTACGGGTAGCAGTGCTCGAGGCAGTTGAACTTGCGACGGTACTGCTGCAGCAGCGGCTTCATGACACGGTTCGACTTGCCTGGCACGGCGTTGAGCGAGCTGACGCCAATGTGTATGTTGCTGTAGCCCGGCACCACCGCACGGCGCACCGGTGCGAAGAGGTTACCCCACCCGTAGCGCGCGCGATGCTCGCCATAGGGTGAGTTGACAACGACCGCCTCGTTGCCACTGCCGCCCTTGTCGACGACGCGCTGCGGATGCGTGTTGAGGTCGGCCTCGAGCACGAGCGGCGGCGACGCGGCATGTGCTGCACGCGTGGCAGTGCTGTCCACATGGTGAACAACAGCGTCGCCGTCGCGGTTGTCCGTCGTGCGCTCGCGCTTCATGTCCGTCTACATACAAGTGTGTGCGTGTGTATGCGTGTGTGTGTGTGTGTGACACGATACGACAGCATGACAAAGTGACAGCATTGCACACACGTACACGCACACATGTGTGCACACGCTGCTGTGTGTGTGGCAGGTGCATGTATGCACAATACACACACCCAGACACACGCAAGGTAACACGGAGGAGAAGGAGGAAGAGGAGGTGATAGTGGTGTATACAGGCAGTCGCACTAACACGCGCTCTCGCGCGCACAGCAACACACACACACATACACACACGTGTATGTATATGTATATATGCGTACGCTTGCCTATTGCATATAGTATATATGTTGTTGCTGCTGTTGTTGTTGTTCGTCTTTGTGTTGTCGCTTGTCGATCGTCGTCGGCACGTTGCAACTCGTTGTATACTGTGCCTCGGCGCCACGCCACACACATACACACACACATATACACACACACATTTGCTCTCTGTCTCGCCATCGCCTTGCTCTGTATATATAGCGTGACGTGTACAAGGGTACGCGTCAAGACGCGCGTGCATGCACGTGTCTGTTGTTGTTGTTGTTGTTGTGCATGTCAGCACACACATACGCACACACATACACATACACACACAGACACGTATGCGACACGTTTGCACCGTAACGCGGCCCTACACAAAGTCACGCGGTGGCACCGGCGCGGCCACGCCACTACGCCTGTCGTCATCGCTCTTCTTGCCGTCACCGCCGTCGCCGTCGTCATTGTCGTCATTGTCGTCGTCGTGGGTGACGGGTGCACTGTACTGTACCAGTCGCGGCTGTGCCGTGGCACTGAGCAGCAGCACGGCGCCCTTGTTGCCGGTGCCGCAGTAGTTGGTCGCCGAGAACACCGTCAGCACGCGATGCTGATGCTGCCATTGGTAGCCCTGCAAGACGCACTGATGCGCGCGCACGACGAAGCGCAGTGCGTTGCTGCGCAAAAAGTCAAAGGTGACGTCCTCGCCAAAGGTGTGGCCCACACCGCGTGCATTGAACGCGAAGCCCACACGCTTGCCCGTGTACACCGGCACCGCCTCGTCATCATCGCCGGTGTTGTTGTTGTTGTTGTTGTTGTTGTTGTCACGTGCAAGCGCGCCTGCTGCCGGAGTAGCAGCAGTAGCAGCAGCCTCGCCGGCATCGTCGTCCGCCGTCGTCGCGCCCGTCAGCAGAGGACTGCTCTGCTCCATGTCGTCGTTGCTGCGGCTGCTGCTGCTGCTGCCGCCATTGCCGCTGCTGCGTCGGCTGGCGGCAGGCACTGCGGGGTCAGCCCACAGCAGATCAGCCAACGCGCCATCTTCGACGTCGCGCTCGCGTGTGATGGCGAGGACGCCGTCGAGGCTGTTGCCAATGTACGGCGACAAGCCGCCGTGCATGGCAGCCACACGCGGCACATAGTGCACACGACGCGGTGCGACGTCGGCGTGGTCGTCTGCACGACTGCTTGTGCTGTTGCCTTCGTTGCCGCGCGTGTTACCTGCTGGAGTGCGCTCCGTCTGCGGCGACGTCGATGATGTTGTTGTTGCTGCCGCTGCCGCTGCCTCCGCGTCCTCGACGCGCTCCTCGCACAGCACTGCGCACAGTGGCAAACAGCGGAACGTGTCATTGGCGAGCAGCCAGAACGGGTGGTCACTCATGTCCCAGCTCAGCTCCGCCATGTACTGCGCCACCGCCTCTGCACTCACAACAGGCTCGTCCTCCTCGCCGTCCGTCTCCTTGTTGTTGCTCTTGTCATCATTGTTGTCACTGTTGCTGCTGTTGCTCTGCAGCCCCGGCGACGGCCGCGCCACGTCGGGTGCGCGCACCAGACGCCGCTCGAGCACCGGGTAGCGGCGGTGACACTCCTCGAGGAAGCCATAGTGGCGGTTCGTCAGCTGGCTCTCGTGGTTGCCGCGCAGCAAAAACACACGGTCCGGTGCGAGCAGCTTGGCAACAAACAAGAGACAGATGCACTGCAGACTGTGCGGGCCACGATCGACATAGTCGCCAAGGAACAGGTAGCTCCGTCTGCCCGCGTCCGCATCTGCCACGTCGCCCTCGTCGCGCGTCTCTGCGTCGTGTGCTGCCGCGGCTGAGGCGGATGGCAGGTGCACCAGCGGGCCACCCGCGGGCAAGATGTGCTGCAGCAGGTCGAGCACCTGGCCATGTATGTCGCCCACGACCACAGCAGGCAGCCGCACCTGCACCACATTCGCCTCCGCACGCAGCAACTCGGTCGTGCGGAGCAGAATCTCGTGCAGCTCACGCACGCTAGGCAGGTAACGACTGTCCGCAAGCAGGTTGCGGTACACCGCGACAAGGTCGAGCGCCGCATACCGCGGTATGGCGGCCACCGCCGCCGTCGCCGTCGCATTCGCTGCGCTGTCCTTGTCGTCTTCCTTGTCGTTTGCACTGCCGTGTGCGGCGCTGCCGTCGTCACCGTCCGTCTTGGCAGCAGAAGCAGCAGCTGTGTTGTTGTTGTTGTTGTTGCGCTGCAGGCTCATGGCATTGAAGTTGGACAAGAAGCCGCTGCCCACCGTCAGCGACTCATCTTCGAGCTCTTGCTCGAGGACGAGGCAGCAGCGGAAGAGCGCGAGGCCGTGACGCGCGCGCAAGCCGGCCGGCTCGTTACTGACACGCTGCAGCAGCTGCTGCATCGCGGGCACGGCACACCACGGCGTCGCCGTCGCGCTCGCAGGACAACCACCACCGTTGCCGCCACCGCCACTACTACTACTGCTCGTGTTGTTGTTGTTGTTGACGACAACGACACGCTCCTCGTCGCCGCCCCCGCCATTGTCACTACCGCCACTACTCTTACTATTGCCGTTGTTGTTGCCGTTGTTACTGCCGTTGTTGCTGTTGTTCGCGTCACCGCCGTCGTGTTGTGCATCACGTGCGCACGTCAGGCGCTGCGCTTGTGTGCCGTCACGCTTGACCAGCTCGCTGCACAGCAGCTTGACCGCACGCACCATCGCCAGCTTAGCGGCACACGTCCCACACGTCGACAGCGCGCTCTTGTACGCCGCACAGCACCGCGCCACCTCGTCAAGTGTTAGCTCCTGCACAGCCACCTCGGGCACCGGCGCCGTCGACGGCGAGCTGCTCGCGGACGACTCGTTGCTGCTGCTGCTCGGCTCTTGGCTGCTTGTTGACGGCAATGACGCACCACCACCACCACCACCACCGTCACCGTTGCCTGTCGTGTGTGTGGTAGTGTCAATGACGAGTCCACCATCGCCGTGCGCGGCTACGTCACCATCGCCGCTCTTGCGCGCCGAGTGACGGCGACGTATCATCTTCAGCAAGTGCATCGCGAAGCGCCTACGCACACAACACACGCACCCGATGTGCAAGTGTAGGTGTGTGTATGTTTGTGTGTGTGTATGTGTGTGTATGAACAAGCTGTGTGACAAGCACGGCGACAGACCAGTGTACAACGTCACACACACACACACATGTATGCACAACATGCTGTCTTCGCTTGTGTGTGTGAGTGAGTGTGTGTGTGTGTGTGCACATGTCGATACTGTCGCTCTATCATACGCGCACAAACACACACACACACACACACGCACACTGCCACGCAGACGTTGGCGCACACTTGTGTACATGCATGTGTGTTTGTGTGCGTGCATCTGTCACTCTATGTTCACGTGTCCATCTTGTATACTTGTGTGTGCGCGCGTGCTGTCGTGTGACGGCGCGACTAGCGCAACGGCGCTGCGTCGTCCACATCTGCGCTGCTCGTCGCCGACTGACGCGCTGCACATGCACGCTGCAGCCACGCCGCACGCGCGTCACACGCGTCAAACACGCGCCACAGTCGCAGCGTCTTGTCCGCGTCGGCGCAGGACAGCGAGGCCACGCAGCCGGCGTAGGCGGACTGCGCAACGGGCACGGCAAGGTGTAGTGGTCGCGCGCGATGGCCGGGCAACACGTGCTGCGCCACCAGTGCCTGCCACGGCAATGTGCGCGTGTGCGCATAGATACCACCGCCACGACGACCGTTGTCACTGTCATCGTCGTTGTCGTGACAGTAGCTGCGGCTGCTATTGCTGTAGCGGAAACAGGCTGGCGGGTCGTGTTGGTGCTGTAATCGTCGTTGTTGTCGTCGTCGGCACCACACGACGAGCGCGTGTGACGGCAACGGTGGCCACGTTGGCGACAGCAACGTCGACGTGTCCTCGCTGTTGTCGTCATCGTCGTCATCGTGCATGCCCGCGTACACATTGACACTACGTGCACGCAGCGTCAGTGATGACAGCGAGGACGACGGCGACGGTGTGGCGCCATGGCTGCTGACTAGTCGACTGCCGTCCGGTGCATACACCACCTGCGTCAGGGCGGCAGATGACTGCGCTGCGGCGCGCAACGACGGCGACGCCGCCGCGGCCACGCCGTACAAACGCAGCGATGCATCGCTGCTCCAGCCCACGGCGAGCTCGTGACAGTCTGTAGGGTGAAAGCACAGTGCACGCGTCGTCGTTGTTGGCGGTGGTAGTCGTGCCACACCGCGAGACTGCAGCGTTGCTGTGCGAGAGGGTGATGGTGGTGGTGGCAGCAACACGTGCACGGGCTCGCGCGGCTGAGACAGCGACCACACACGCACCACACCACCACCTATAGTCGCAGCAGAAGCAGACGAGGCAACAAACGCGCCACTCGCGTTGCACGTCAGGGCACAGATGCGTTCACGTGCACACAAATCTGCCGCGGCACGACGCAGCAGCGTGTGTGCGACGCGCGACGTCGACGCATCATCACCGCTCGCAGCAGCTGCTGCTTCTGTCACTGTGCTGCTGTCGCTGCTGCTGCTGCTGCTGCTGCTGAAGTGCATGCATGGTTGTGCGTGAGGCTGACGTGCGTCAAGGACGACAACGCCACGCGCGGCGGTGCCGGCAAAGACAAGCCACGGATGCGCACTGCTCGTCGTCATGCAGCCCATCGACGTTGTCGTGTACGCCAAACGTGTCATCGTGTCACAGGCCCTGCGCAGCACCGCCATCGTGGCCGCCTCGCGCGCGGACATTGTCGACGCCGTCGCCGTCGTCTGTTGTGGCAGCGAAGACGACTGCAACGCTGACGGCGGCTGCCGCTGTTGTTGTTGTTGTTCGTGCAGCAGCGATGTTGTAGCCGCATAGGCAATGCGCAGTGACGAGGGCGCCCGCGTGGGTACACAAAAGCTGCTGCTGCACAACAGCCTGCCATCCTCGCGCAGCGTGTACAGCGCGACGCTGCCGTCGTCCATGCCGACAAAACATGCCTCGTCGCTGTAGCGTGTCATGGCGACAGAAGTGGGGCTGTGTCGTGACTGTAGTGCTGCTGCCGCTGTTGCTGCACCAGCATTGCTGTCGCTGCTGTCATTGTTGCTGCTACGCTGTCGGCCCGCACTCAGCACGTCGTCGCCCGCACACGACGCTGACGTGTTGCACGTCGCCACGGCGCGCTGTCGCGGGTCGTCGTGTGGGAAGAGCAGCAGACAGTCGCGCAAGATGAGTGCGAGGCGGCGGCTGCCCCACGAGAGTGCGTGTGTGTAGTAGTCGTCGTACACACCCGTTGCGCTGAGCACGCGGTACGGCGATGTGCGTCGTGTGACGCGCCAGCTTGCTGCACTGCCGTCGGGTCGCTGCTGCTGCTGCTGCTCGTCACGTTGTTCGTCGTTGCAGCCACCATCACTGTCATTGTCATCGCTCTTATTACACAGACGTGACGGCGTGCGTGTGGCGGCATAGAGAGCGTTGCGCACCGCCGTCTCCGTGTGCGCAGCGTGCCACCCGGCCACGACGCCCACCTCATCGACTGCGGCTTGTGCGGCTGGTAGTATCATGTACACTGTACACACACACACACACAAGATCACCGAAATGTGTGTGTGTGTGTGTGTGTGTGTGTGTGTGTGTGTGTGTGTGTGTGTGTCTTTGCACACGTGTAAATGTAGTTGCAACGCAAGACGACATGCATGTGTACTGCTGACAAACACACATGTGTATACATTCACAGCCGCAGGGCATGCCGACATATGTATGTGTGTGTGTGTGTGTGTGTGTGTAAGCATGCTGTTATGCTTCGCTCTGTGTGCTTGCTTGCCTGTGTGTGTGTATGTGAGCATATGCAGCTTTGTGTCGCCCAGCGTTTGTCTCATCGTCACCACATCTCTGTGTGTCTGCAGCGCAAGCCTCCTACCACACATATACACGTACACACACAACGTTAGTTTATGCTCATCCACTTACCTTAGTGCCTTGTTCGTGTTATCACTTGTGCTTGTCCGCGCATGCACACATACACACACCTACACAGACACAGAGCGAGAGAGCAACCGACACCGTAGAAAAGATGCACACACACACAAACATACACATACTAACGTGTGAGCCCACGAGAACGACAACGGAAAGAAAAAACATGACAGCTGCGTATATGTGTAGCCAGAGTTTCTGCATCGTCTTGTCTTTTTTGCCTCGCCTCCTCGATGCCGCTTTGCCAGCCTTTGCACCCCGTCACCTGTCTGTTGCTGCTGTTGCCGCATTTGTCTCTCACACGCACACGTATGCATGCTAACAGGCACACGAAAGAACACACACACATATTTACTGCAATATATATATATACAAGAACGTGCACATACACATATACGAATGTCGCACATATTTGAGTAAACGAGTAACAAGACAGAGTGTGAGTGTGAGTGTGTTTTTGTGTGTGTGAGAAAAGGCTGTGTGTGCGTGTGTTGCAAAGCGAGACAGCACATGCCCTCTCACGCTGTCCACACACGTCGTCCGTTGTCACACAACGGCACACTAGAAGTCCATGCCGCCCATACCGCCCATACCACCCATACCACCGCCCATCGCAGGCGCCGCGGGCTCCTCCTTGGGCAGGTCGACAATGGCGGCCTCGGCCGTCATCATCAGGCTCGCGACCGACGTCGCGTCACTGAGCGCCACGCGGACGACGCGTGTCGAGTCAATGATGCCGGCCTCGAACATGTTC
>JAKVQF020000875.1:0-60113 GCA_023091115.2 Trypanosomatidae sp. Fi-14 | reverse complement strand
GTATGTATGCTACCGTCACTCGTTGTTTGCTACAACAGCGTATGCAAGTACAAACGCATGCATTGCACATGTACATGGTCGCGAGCACACAATGCAAGTGTGCGTGTGCGTGTGTGTGCATAGACTTGTGCTCTGTGACTGCTACGACGGTGCGGCGCCGAGTGCGACGCACACGCACTGCACCAGCACCTGACGACGAGCAAGGCGGCTGATGCGTGCGGGCCGCGGTGTCGGTGTGGCGTGTAGTGCAGACGCAACAGAATGTGCGTCGTCCTTGTCGTTGCGCGTTGCGTCGTTGCTGCCGTCGTCGTGCTGCGGCCGTTGCAGCGTCAGCGGTAAGTTGGCGAGGCGGCGCTGCAGCAGCTCGTGCACTTGCGACGATGTCATGCACAGCGGCTGCACCGCTCGCCGCGCCGCGTCAATGTGCGTCACCGTCACCGCATCATCGTCACACACGACGTCGTCGGCGCCGATGCTGTTGCCAATGTCGTCATTGTCGTCCTCTGCACACACCTGCGCGTGCAGTGCCGCCTTGTAGTCACGCACATACGCGCCGCGACGTCGCACAACGTGTAGTGCGTGGCAGTTGGCCGCAAACTGCGCACGCCACGCTTGCGCACTCTGCAACAGCTGCTGCTGCTGTTCTTGTACGTCGGCTGACACGTCGCGTTGCAGCGTCGGTGACACCTCTGCGGCGTGCGCTGGCGCGCGGGTGGGGGCAATGTGTGCGCTGTAGTAGTACGCATCGCGGGCGCCGCCACGCGCCACTTCGCCGCGCCGCGTCAGCCGCACGACACGCGGGCGCTTGTGCATGTCAGACAGCAGCAGCGGCCACACCACGTAGCGTTGCGTGCCGCGTACGGCGGCGCCGACGAGGACGGCGGCGTCGTTGCCATCGTCCTCGTCCTCAGAGCTGCCACTGCCGCTGGACGGCTTGTTGATGTGTCCTGCGGCGGCGGCGGCGGCGCGCCGCGACGACGGCGACCGCGCCGCCTTGACGCGACGCAGCAGCGCGTCGACGGGCACGCGTTGCTGCAGCACGTGATGTGCATTAGCAAGCGTCGACTCGAGGCGCCACATGAACACCGTGTGAACGAGCTCGTTGAGTGTGTGCGCCACGAGCGCACGCAGATACTGCGCCGTTCGCGTCGGCACAGCCGGGTACGGCTCCGTCAGCACCGCGTCGTGACGGCTGCACCCGCCGCGCACCTCGCACGCCCACAAGTAGAGCTGCAGCTCGCCGACAATGGCCTCAACCACGTCCGACTTGGTCTTGCTGTGTGACAACCGCAAGCCGAGCACGCGGCCGAGCTGCAGATAGTCGTAGATGGCGCGCAGCCCCGCGTTCGAGTCGAGGAGCTGCTGCAGCAAGTAGAGGCGGTCGTCAATGCTGCCAAACACACTCGACGACGACGGCGTCGTCGCAAAGACGCACATGATGCGGTCGTAAATGGCCGCCTTCATGAGGTTGTCACCGACCATCTCGCAGCGTTCAAAGTATACCGAGCGCGCAAAGGTGGTGTCCTCGTCATCGGCGCGGCTGTACGGACGCGTCTTGCCGCCACTCGTCGCGCTGATGCCGCCGCTCAGGCTGACGCCGCCGCCGCCGCCGCGCGACGCGGGCGACGACGACGCCACCACCGCCGCCGACGACGGCAGCGCGCTGGCCGACGAGTGCGCAAAGCAGTGCCGCAGGATGTGGCGCTGTCGAAGGAAGTACAACAAGTGACGCACACGCGCACGCCGCACATGTGCGCGAGGCGACGTGAGCGACAATATGCGGTCAAAGTCGAACACCGTCTGCGATGAGCGCATGGCGCGTGTCGCGGCAGCAGTACTGTTGCTGCCCTTCCAGCTGCTGCTGCTGCTGCTGCTCTTGCCGCCGCCTCGCTTCACTGCAGAGGTGACAAGCGTCGTCGCCTCGTCGCCTGCGTTCAGCTTGCACCACCACGACTGCGTCAGTGCGTCGGTGAAGTTAAACTGCTGCAGCAGCGATGGCCGCTGGCGCAGTTCGCGCAGTGACGGCAGGCCCTTCCACAAGGCGCCATGATGCGTCCGTGTCATTGTGGCGGCTGCTCTGTCGTGCGCATCTTGTGCCTGCTGCTGCTGCTGCTGCTGCTGCTGCTGGTGCTGCTGCTGGTGTTTTCGATGTCGCGGTAGCAGCGACGCCTCAATGTAGCGCTGCTGTGCGCTGATGTGCTGCACAGCCGCCTCGTACACGGCCAGGCGCGCCGTGTGCTCCAGTGTCAGAGAGTGCAGTCTGTACGTCATGGTCATGTCCTCGTCGCACAGCAGGCAACGACGTGTCGAGCTGCTGTAGAAGAGGTCGGTCGCCTGCTGCGCAAACGTCGGCAGTACGCTCGGTGCGCTGCTGCTGTTGCTGTTGTTGTTGCTGACGCTGCTGCTTGTGTCGCTGTCGTCACCGTCCGCGTCGCCATCGTCGTCGCCGTCGTCGTCGGCCGCATCACCGTCGTCGTCGTTGTTTTTGCTGTTGTGACCGGCAACACGACTGCTGCTGCTGATGCTGCGCCGTGACGTGACGGCTGCGACAAGGTGCACGCGAGGGCAAGTACGACGCAGTGTCGCGCTGCACAACCGCCGTGCAGTCGACATGTGCGACACATGCACGTCGCACGCATCGTCACGACAACAACGACGACGACTGTTGCTCGTTTGACGGCAGTAGCCGGCTGCTATGCGCGCACACACACCACGTCGCCACGCTCGCATGCCATGCACACACACACACTCTCCGTCACTTGCATACACAAACAAGCGCAAGCAACACACATACATGCAACACACACAAAGAGGGTCGTACATGTCGTGCTGCATATTACGCGCACACACACGCACAAACTTGTATACAGCGAGACGAGGAGAGAGAGGCACAACATCGTGTACCACGCAACGCAAACAACACACATACACGCACGTTTTGCTCTACGACTGCTACATGCACTACGCACTACTCTCACAGGTACACACAAACACACACACAAACAAGGACACACACACACATATACGTGACAGCTACGCAGGTGATCGATGCTGCACATGCACCGGCTGCTGCTGCAGAGTGGCCGCACGACGCCGTAGACGCTCGAGCAGTGCCACGGCCGCGTCGCACGCCTCCATGCCGCTCTGCACCGACACCTTCACATCGACCACCTGCACCTGTGCCGCGAGCTTGTACATCTTCACCTGCAGCTTCACATGAGGGTAGCGCACACAGGCGAGGCAGAAGTTGTAGATGGGCCGCCACAGCAGACCCTCCTCGCGCAGGGCCGCGTACAAGTGTGACAGCGTCAGCGCCGGCGTGCACGGCACAAAGGCGACACCGTTGCGCAGATAATCGTTGCCGAAGCGCATCGTGTCGACCGTCTCGTACAGCAGCGCTGGTGCGGCGGTGGTGGTGGTGGCAGAGGGCGAAGACGATGACGANCGATGACGACGACGTTTGTTGCTGCTGCTGCTGCTGCTGTTCCGTCGTGCTGCCAGGTCGTCTGCCCACACGCGCACGCGCGGCGGCAGTGGCACGCGTACTCGTCGCCACCTCTCGCTCACGCACATCACGGTTGCTCAGCGGACGCAGCAGCCGCGACGCGGACAGCAGCGGCGGCGCGGCACCGTACACGGCCGCACTCACGCTACTACTACCACCGCTGCTGCTGATGATGACATTGTTGTTGTTGTTGTTGCTCACGCCTCCAGCACCGCTGTGACTGCCGCGATAGCCACTCGCGTACGGCCGCAGCTGACTGTCACGACGGCTGCGACAGACGGGCCGCAGTAAACTACCCGACGCGGACGGGCGACTGCGCGAGGACGTCGACAAGGACGCGGACGATGTCATCGCTGCTGCTGCTCCTGCTGCTGCTGCTGCTGCGGCGGCGGCGGCGGTGGCTGACGTCGAGGGTGACAGCCGCGCAGCACACTCGAGCGCCGTCACGGCCGCGTCCGTGGCATCATTGTCACTCCTGCTGCCCTCGCGATGGCTGCTGCTGTTGCTACCACCGTCGTTGCTCCTACTCCTACTGTCGCCACTGCTGCTGCTGCTGTTGCTGTCGTCGCTGTTGTTGTCATCATCACTGCTACTGCTGCTGCTGCTGCTGCAGCGTCTGCCACGCGAAGCGGTAACGTCGCGTGGACGCGGCCGCAAGGTGCACCGTCGCTCGAGCAGCACCGCAACAGGCATCTCGTCCACACCCAGTCGTCTGCCGAGCACGCTGTGCTGCGATGCGGCACAGCGCAGCGGCAGAAACGCCGCCACCACGCGGTTGTAGCCACGCACCCACTCGTCGTCACCGCCCACTGCCGCCGCTGCTGCGGTGGTGGTGGCAGCTGTACTACTGACGCTGCTGCTGCGACTGCCGTCTGCTGCGCCTGCTGCCGCTGTGGCCGTCGTCGTGCTCGTGGTCGACAAGTGCGCCAGCAGGTGTTCGTCCATCGGTCGCGCCTTTGTCAGCGGCGTCATTGCACCACCACCACCTCCTCCTCCTCCTGCAGCTGCAGCTGCAGCTGCTGCTGCTGCTGCTGCTGCCTTGTCACCACGGCCAACACCCGCCGCAAAGCTATTGTTGCCCGACACCTGATAGAGCGAGTGTGCGTTGAGTGAGCCATAGCCTTGCGCCGATTGCGACAGCAGAAACGAGTTGGCGCTCGCGTTCAGCGACGGGTCGACGTAGGCGTCCTCGACGCAGCGGCGGCTCTGCTTCTTGCTTGCGAGGATGCAGTAGGAGACGTACACGTCGTGTGCCTCGTCGCGCAGGGCAACCTCGGCGAGGGCCACCTCGAGTGGTGTGGGCCACAGCTTGCTGTCGAGCACACTCGAGTGCGTCTCAAAGTACACCGCCGCCGGGTAACGACGCACCGCACCAGGGTGGCCCTCGCTCAGCACGGCAAACATCGACGGCGTGCGCTGCTCTTCGGCGCGCACGCAGGCGACCACATGCGCCGGCGTTACGCGGAAGCGCACCGCGAGCGCCTCGACCACGTCGAGGTCAAGCGATGACGAAGAGGAGGCTGTCGCTGCAGACGACGACGATGATGTCGATGATGCAGCAGCAGTTGCAGCACTGCCCGTGTCCGTGTCGCGGTCGCGTGCAAAGCGCATCGACTCGAGCACCGCAGCATAGTGCAGCGAGAGCAGATAGCGCGGATAGGTGGGTCGCAGCCAGGGGTGCTGCATCACCTGCTCCATCGTCGCACGCCGCAGCGAGTCGACGACGAGCATGCGGTGCAGCAAGTCTCGCGCCTCGCTCGAGACGTACGGCGGGACAACAAACTCGGCGGTGCGTATCTTGCGGAAGAGGACACCCACGTCGTCCTCGTCAAAGGGCAGCTTGCCGCACAGCATCGCGTACAGCACCACCCCACACGACCACACATCCGTCTCGGGGCCGCCGTAGAGCATGCCACTGACCACCTCCGGTGACGCATAGTTCGGCGTGCCACAGCTCGTGTTGAAGAAGCGGCCGTCGTGCGTGATCGACGACAAGCCAAAGTCGCTGAGCTTGACGGCCAGTGTGTGGCCCTCGAGCAGGATGTTCTCCGGCTTGATGTCGCGGTGGGTGACGCGGAGGCGGTGGCAGTACGCGACGGCGGCGGCGAGCTGCTGGAACAGCGTCCGCGCCTGCGCCTCGCCGAGGCGGCCGCGGCGGTTGATGTAGCGGAACAACTCACCGCCAGAGACGTACTCGAGGACGAGGACGATGTCGTGTTTCGTTTGCACAACATCGTACAGCCGCGTAATGTGCGGGTGACGCAGCACCCGCATGATGCCAATCTCACGCCGTATCTTCGTCGCCGAGTGCGTGTTGGCGTCCATGTACTTGCGCGGTATAATCTTCAGCGCCACCCGCGACTTGCTCGACTCGTGCACGGCAATCTTCACCTTGGCAAAGGTGCCACGGCCAATCGTCTCGCCGACGTGGTAGGGGCCAAAGCGCTGCGGTCGTGCGGCACCACCGCCTGCAGCAGCGGCAGCAGCAGCGGTAGCAGCAGCAGGCGCAGCCGGCGCAGGCGAAGACGACATGGCCGTCGTCGTTGCCACTGCCGCCGTCGACGGCCTGCGCACTTCAGCCATCACACATGCACTAACAACAAGACAAAAAACACACTACGCACGTACACATGACAAGCGACACCCATGCAACATGGCATGTCAGCGCACACGCGTATCGTATGTATGCATATGTGTGTGTGTGCATGCCATGACACACATGCTTACTCGCCTACGTCGCACACACATACACGTATGTATATGTGTGCGCGCATGCTGTCATCGCCGGCATTGCTTCTTATGTCGCTCCCTTCTTATACTGCGTACGCGCACACATACACACACACACACTTGCGCGCGCGTGTGTGTGTGTGTCACGTGCTCTCTACGCGAGCTCGTCAACGAGTGTGTCGCGCACATTTTGTAACAAGTTACCCTCGTCGCCCGCGGCTGCCGCGTCACGGCGCAGCTGGAAGACGCGCTCGACGACGGTGATCTCCGTCGCGGTGGTGTTCAAGCCGCAGAACGCCGCCCAGTCATTGACGACCAGGCCCGAGCCGACGGCGGCGTTGCCGCGGTTGACCGTCCCAGCCACCACCGGCACCTGCAGCAGCGCCGCAATCTCATCCATGTCTTGTGGTGGTGTCTTGGGGTGCACCATGCAGCCCTTGTTCGTCACCACCGCGTAGCTGCCGACGAGGGCGTTGTCGGCGATCGACGTGCGGAACGTCTGCACCCGCAGCGTGTCGCGGACAATCTCCTCCGTCTCGCGGCTGAGGTCGGTGTGTAAGAGGGCGACGTGGTCGTTGCAGACGATGCAGTTGCCGAGCGCCGACAGTCGCTCCTCGACGCGCTGCACCTTGACCGTGTCGGGCAGGGAGTTGCGCAGGTGCTGCAGCTCCTGATCGGTCGTCATCGAGGGCACGAGCAGGCCATGACGGTTGCCAATGACAAGGCGACCAATGACACGCGAGCCGCCAATCGACGTGTACACGACCGGAATGTGACTGGCCAGCTCCTGCTCAAAGACAGAGTAGAAGTTTTGTGATGCACCGGCGGCGACGAGGCAGTAGGCGTTGGTCAGGCGCGCAAAGACGCCAATGTCGTCGCTGCTCTCGAAACGCGTGCGCAGCGTCATTGCAACCGTGTGTATGTGTGTATGTGTGTGTATGTGTGTGTGCTTGTATGTGTGTGTGTGTGTGTGTGTGTGTGTGTGTGTGTGTGTGTGTGTATGTGTGTGTAGGCTACTGTAGGTGACGAACGATGACAAGCAATGAATACACGCACACTACGCCACTGCCTCGCACCAATGGTGCCTGTCGAGTGCGTGGCAGACACGATAAGATGTAACCTCACACACACACACACGCTAGTCACCGTCAGGCTCGTGCAGCGCGTCATACGACAGTAGCGTCGATGTCAGCTGCACACGCATGCTGCGTCGCCGGCGTGCGTCACGCGCGGCCGCGTCGCGGTACACCGCCCGCTCTGACCCGAGCACAAGCGGGAACTCGTCAACCGCGGCGGCGGCCTCGCGCACCTCACGCACTTCGCGCACCTCAGGCAGAAAGTGACACATCACACGCTCAATGCCCTCCTTCAGTGTGTTGTGCGAGGACGGGCAGCTGCGACACGCCCCGAGCAGCGCGAGCGCGACGACGCCGCTGTCGGCGTCGAAGCCGACGAGGCGCACATCACCGCCGTCGCGCTGCAGCATCGGCCGCACCTGCTCCCGCAGCAGCTCCTTGATGCACTGCACCACCTCGCTGTCGTCGTCGCGCGCGCGGAGGTTGTCCTCGAGGAGCGCATACTGCGGCGCGACAGGGGTGCATTCGGCTTGCAGCACATAGTGGCCCAGGTAGCTGCCAATGCTCCACTCGACCGACAGCCAGTCGACGTTGGCGTAGACGCCGACGGTCAGATAGCGCGGGGCGATGAACAAACTGCGCACCTCCTCGGCATACTGCTCAAAGAGGCCCGCAGAAAGGGGGTGCACCCAGGCAAGACCGCGGTGGGCCACGTCGCACGTCTGCCCGTCAGGCAGCAAGCTGTTGTGCTCGCTCGCGGGCAGATGAAAGGTGAAGCACAGCGGATTGGGCGTCGCCTGCGCACGCAGTGACAGCAAGCCACGCCAACAAGAGCGTCGCAACATGACATGTACAAGTGCACGTGTGTGTGTGTATGTCACATGTCGTGTCGTGTGTACGTATGCGTTTGCCCTTGTGCTGTGCAACTAGCACACATACACACACAGACACACACAGACACGTTGCACACTATGTGTACACACACATACAGAGCAGGCGCAAAAAAGTAACAACACACAAGGTTTGCCACATGCAGTATGTGTGTAAGTGTGTGTGTGTGTGTGTGTATGTGTGTGTGTGTGTCATGACGACGCATTGCACGCAAGCTTACTGCCACACACACACACACACACACACACACACACACGCCATCAGTGACGCTCACGCTTGCGCAGCTTCGTTTCGAGCTCTTCGCGGCTGAAGTAATTCACCGGCGCCGACTCGAGCACCCACGCAACGTCGTCAATCGCCGTCACGTGCATCATGAAGCGGCGTGTGGTGCGCCGCAGCTGCGTAAAGACGACCAGCGACGGCCGCTCACGCGCGGCTGCCGGCGCAGGGGCGGGGCAAGGAGCACCGGCAAGCGCCGCCGATGTCGCCGTGCGCTGCTTGCCGGTGCTGCGAAACAGGTAACTGCTCGGGTGCAGCTCGGCGACGCCATTGGCGTCATCACCACCACCACCACTGCTGTTGTTATAGTAGTTGTAGGGTGACGTGTGTGACGCTGGCGTGCCCGTGTCCATCGGCCGCACGACGCGGTAGCTGCGCTTGTCCGCCTCCAGTCGCGCCACGTTGAAGAAATATCCCGACAAGAGTGCGCGTGTCAGCAGCTCGACATTGATGACGCGTGACGACGATGTTGTTGTTGTTGTTGTTGTTGTGTGGGCAGCAGGCTTGTTGGCGTTGTTGTCATCGACGTCGACGCCGATGCGTGTGCACGTCTTCAGCAGCTGGTCAAGCACGTCACGCGCGCGCAGCAGCGTGCGGGGGTGGATGCAGTGGGTGCGACAAAACTCGGCACCACCACCACCAGCAGCAGTAAAGCGCGCACTGCCGCCGTTGTCGTCCTCCTCCTCACTCGCCACCGCAAACGACGACGACGACGATGATGCATGCAGCCAGCTCTCGAGGACGTTGACGTAGCCGGCGACATCGCCGTTGCCAAACGCAAAGAGCTGCTCACGGGCGCTGTCGAGCGTCTGCCGCGTGCGCGCGTCGCGCGTGTTGACGAACACCGACTCGAGCGTCAGCATCGCCGCGGCCATCGCCGCGTGGCGGCCGCAGCCGAGTGCGCAGCCACGCAGCACCACCTTGCTCAGCGCCGGCTCGAGTGGGAACTCGGCCATGCGACGGCCCGTCACGGTCAGCCGCCCATCCGCGCGCATGGCACCGAGCAGATAGAGCTGATCGAGGGCGCGCTCGAGCGCGTCGCTGCTCGGGGCGTCAACAAAGTCGAACCGCAGCAGATTGTCCACTCCGAGCGTCTTCAGCTGCAGCACCACCGACGCCAGCGAACAGCGCAGCACCTCGGGCAGCGTGTCGCCGGGCAGCTCATTGTGAAACGTGTAGGCCGTGTACAGACGGTAGCACTCGCCGCGCTGTGTGCGGCCGGCGCGACCGGCGCGCTGCGTCGCACTCGCCTGCGACGTGGGCACCACACGCAGCTCCTCGAGCAGCGCGCGGGCATTGTAGAAGTTTTGCTTGCACAAGCCGCAGTCGACCACGTAGACGACGCCGTCAATCGTGATGGACGTCTCGGCGAGGTTGGTCGCGATGACGACCTTGCGCGTGCCGGGCGCGGTGCGCTCGTAGATGCGCGCCTGCTCGTGTGGCGGCATCGCCGCGTACACGGGCAAGATGAGCAGCGGCCGCACTTGCGCACCCGCCTCGGCGACACAGCGGCGCAGCTGCTCCGCGCACGCCTCGATGCTGTCCTGCCCTGGCAAGAAGACGAGCACGTCACCCGGCAGCGGCTTGCTCAGGTGCAAGCTGAGGACCGTCTGCGCCGACTCGGCAATGTAGTCCGCCACCGGCGCCGCGGCGTAGTACACATCGACCGGGTAGCTGCGACCACGCACGACGCACACCGGGGCCTGGTCAAAGAAGGCGCTGAAGCGACGGGCGTTGATCGTCGCACTGGCGACAATGACCTTGAGCCGTGCATTGCGCCGCAGCACGTCACGCAGCAGGCCAAGCAGCAGATCCGTGTTGACCGAGCGCTCGTGTGCCTCGTCAATCATGACGGCGGCGACGCTGCGCAGGTGCGGGTCATTGGCAAACTCACGCAGCGCCATGCCATCGGTCATGTACAGCAGCCGCGTCGCGGGGCTTGTCTTGTCCTCGAAGCGGACGCGGTAGCCCACGAGACTGCCACAGCGGCAGCCCATCTCGTGCGCCACGCGCTCCGCCACACTCACGGCGGCAATGCGACGTGGCTGCGTACACACCAGCCGCAACTCCTCGTCCTCGTCGTCATCTTCGTTGTCGCTGTTGTTGTTGTCGTCCTTGTCACCCTTTCTGCTATTGCTGCTGCTGCTGTTGCCTGCTACTCCTTCGTGTCGTCGTGCTCCGTGGCGACGGCGTACATGCATCTGTTCCTCGTACAGGTACTGCAGCAGCTGCGTCGTCTTGCCACTGCCCGTCTCGCCGACAAGCACGACGACGGGGTGGGCAGCAATGGTCTGCAGCAACTCGCTGCGCATGGCGTAGATGGGCAGACGACGTCGCTGTGCTTGCATGTGTGCTCGTGCATCCTGCAGGGCCGCCACCTTGGCCTCGTGCAGGTCGTCGACCGTCTGCTCGGCGACGTAGTCGTGGCGTGCAAGGCGCGCAGCGACGGTCGTCGCGTCGAGCGCGATGAACGCATTGTCGTCCGCATCTTGTGCGAGCAGCGACGACGGTGGTGGTGGTGGTGGTGACGATGAGGTGGTGGCGGTGGCAGATGCACTGTTTCGGTGTTGTGTCGCCGTCGCTGTCGTCGTGACGGCGACAGCGTCGTGGGCTGCGACAGGCGCAGAAGGCGCCGTCGACGTCGCCGCCGCACTCGTCGTCGCCACCGCCGCGGTGGCATGCTCGCTGCCATCGTCCGCACGTCGTGTTGGCAGCAACGACGAGGACGACAAGGCCGACGTCACCTGCTCACCGGCCAGCTCACGGCGGTGCTGTGCGGCGGACAAGAGCCCGCTCGCCGCGCGCACCTCCTCGGCGCGCCGCAGCAGCACCTCTGCCTCGGCGACACTCTGCGGCACGTCGACGCCCTGCTCGAGCTCACGCAGCTTCGCCTGCAACACCGCCGCCGCCGCCCGGCCCTGCCGCTCCGCCTCACGACGCAGAAAGGCGTTGCGCGAGGCCGCTTGTGCACGTCGCACCACCGCCTCGTCAATGCGTCGCTTGTCAGACATCGTCTCGTCGCCGTCGGCGTACTGTATAGTAGACAAAAGTGCACACACACACACACAAAAGAGGCAGAGGCGACGAGTGTGTTGTGCGTGTATATGTGTGTATGTATAGTGTATAGACGACCTATGACAACAAGCAAGCAAGCAACATGACTTGCACAAACATACACACACATGCACGCATGCGTCTGCGTGTCTGTGTATGTGTATGTGTGTATGTACATATATACGTGTGTATGTGTGTGTGTGTGTGTTGCGACATTGCCTAACAAGAAGGTGCTGTGCAAGGGGCGTAAGTGTTGTTTAGCTAAGTGAGTGAGTGAGTGAGTGTGTGTGTGTGTGTGTGTGTGTGTGTGTGTGTGTGTCTCAGTGCAGACGACTACAGCAGCAGCTTCGTCAGCTCGTCATCGAGGTTCAGCGGCGATGCGTCGTGCGGCGGTTGCTGCGCAGTGTGCATCGCCATCGTGCTGTCCATGACGTGCGTAGACGTCGCTGCATACGCCGCCGCGTCTGGGCGTGCCGCCGCGGCGGCGTACACGTCCGTGTCGCCATTGCTGCAGCGCGCACACGCAGCCACGTCGTGCGCGGCCACAACGCTGTTGTTGTTGCACTCATCGCCGTCGCCGTGTCGACTACGATGATGATGATGTTGTTGCTGCAGCATGTCCTTTGCACTACGACAACTACCGTTGCTGCTGTGGCCGCTGCCACTGTGCTGCGTAGCGGCCGCGTCATGCGCGTCGACGTCGTCGCGCACACACGTCGTCGGCGACTGCTCTTGTTGCTGCTGCTGTCCTGTCGCGTGTGTCGTCGTCGTTGTTGTTGCTGCCGCAGGTCGTATGCTGCACAGCCACGTGCGTATCACCGCGCGATCGGCCGCCGCCTCGGCCGCCTCGTCCGCGTTGCCGTTGCCGCAGTACATTGTAATGAACGGATGTGACAGCAGCGCGACGCACGTCGGCCGCTGCTCCGGCGACTTGTGCGTGCACGCGAGGATGAACTGCGTCAGGTTGTGCTCCAGTGTCGCGGGCAGCTCCAGCGCCGGGGCGTGGCTGTGGCTGAGGTGCTGCAGCAGGGCCCAGAAGCGGGCCTCGGTGCTGTCACCGCGCAGCGCGGCGAACGGGCAGACGCCCATGGCGAGCTCGGCGACAACGAGGCCGAGCGACCACACATCGGCCGCGTACGAGTACACGTCCCCCTTCAGCCGCTCGGGGCTCATGTACGTCACGGTGCCAACGAAGCTGTGCGCACCGCCCTTGGTGCACTCGAGCTGCGAGCTGACACCAAAATCGCTAATCTTGACATCGCCCGTGTCGTAGCGGAAGAGCACATTGCTCGGCTTCAGATCGCGGTGAATGAGGTGGCGCACGCGGTGCAGGTAGGTCAGGCCGTGCAGCACGCGACGTGTCAGGTGCGCCAGCACGTCGTGCGGCACGGCACAGCGCAGCGCGTCGAGTGACCCGTCGAGGCACTCCATCGCAATGAAGACGGAGCCCTCGTAGCAAAAGGCGCCGTAAAAATCGACGAGGCTGCTGCACGCCGTTGTAGTGGTGCAGTTGCAGTTGCTGGCACTGCTGTGGCTGCTGTTGTTGTTGTTGTTGTTGTTGTAGGCCGCCGTCACGCCGTGCAGCGTCTCGAGCTCTCTGCGAATCTCACTGAGGTGTGCCGTGCTCGTATACTTGATCTCCTTCAGCGCCACGAGCTGGCCCGTGACGCGGTGCACCGCTCGTCGCACGGCGCCGCTGCTGCCGCAGCCGAGGAAGCCGCCCTCGGCGGCCGACAGCAGCTGCAGATCCTTCAGCGACAGCACATACGACGACCCCGTGCTCGTGCGCAGGCCATGGGCAGAGATGAGTAGCGAGCCGACACGCACGCCGTCCTCGCACAGACCCTCACGTCGCGCCTTGCTGGACACGCCGATGGCAACAACAGCACCACCACCACCACCGCCACCACTGCTGCTGCTGCTGCTCGCAGCACCTGCACCCGCGCCAGCTGCTCTGCTGCTGCTGCTGCCTACGTGGTCGTCGTCGTGTGCGCTGACGTCGTCATCGTCGCTGTCCTCGCCGCGTGTAATGGCGTCCAGGTTGATCTTGAGGTTGCGCATGATGCAACACAAGTCGTGGTGGTCGTTGCGCTGTGGCATACGTACATACACACAACAGCACGCAAGCACACACGCAAGCACGCAAGCAAGCAGATGTGAGCACACTGTCATGTTGTTGTGTATGTGCATGTGTGCATGCAGACGTGTGTATACGTGTAGGCATCTATGTCGTCTCGACACACACACATACAGCTGTGTGCACACCGTGCACACAGGGCGGCGTCAGCAGCAGCCGCAGTGTCCTCTCTCTCTGTGTGTATATGTGTATGTGTGCACGTGTGTATGTGCTGCTCTACGGTCATGTTACGGGTGTCACTTCGACAAGCAGCGAGCCGTACTGCACTCGATGCAGCATGACGGGCAGCTCATGTGTGCCTGGCGACTGCAGTGCACGCGCCACAGACAATGTCGCCATACCCATAGGGTCAATCCCTGCCTCGTCCACGTCCTGCACCTCGAAGCGTAGCATCTGCCCAGCCGTAGCTGTATTCGTTGTCGTCGTCGACTGTTGTTGTTGCTGTTGCTGTTGCTGCACACGCACAAGACACACGCTCGACGACGACGCCGGCCAGCGTGGGTGGGGGCCTGACATGGCCGCCTCCGGTACGGTGCACAAGAGCGTGTCGTCCAACCAGACGAGCACGCGAGGCGCACACACACGCAGCGCATCGAGCGCGACGCCGTTGCCGTGGTCGTCGTGCGCATCGTCCATCAGTCCTCTGCCTTCCTTCACATACACACGCAGCAGCTGCTCCTGCTCCTGCTGCTGCTGCTCCTGCGGCGGTGGTGAGGGCAACACGGACGCTGTATCTGCCGTCGTCTTCGCGTCACATGCTGCCGACGGCGGCCGTGTCGCTGCCGCATGCGATGCGGCCGTCACGTGGGCAGCGTCATCGCGTGGTGTGTGCGTCGACGAACATTGTACACGTCGTGCACATTGTTGCTGCTGTTGTTGTTGTCGTGTTGCTGTTGCTGCTGCTGTTGTCAAGTTGCGTATCGCGCAGTCGAAGCAGACGACACCGACGACGGTAGCAGCAGCAGCGCCGCTGCCTCTCGCGGTGGCTCGTGCATCCGTGTCGCGTCGTCGTTGCGTGTGCATTGCAACTGCCGTTGCTGCCGTTGCCTGCGGCGAGGACAGTAGTGTGGCCGTGTGCACACTGCGCACGACCACGTTCGTGCCGTCGTCGTCGTCATCGTGCCCGCTGCCTTCATCGTCGCTGTGGTCATCGTTGCTGTCGTTCTGTTTGTGTGCATTGACGCGACGCGGCCGCGACGACCGCGCCGGACGCGCTGCCGCAGACACGAGTGCGCTGACGGGCACCACGGCACTGCCGAGTAGCACTGCCGCGTCGGCCTGTGTGTGTGCCTCCTCTCTGCGCCGCTGTCCATGTTGTGACGCGGTTGTGCAGTACACGTCCAAGCAAACAGACCACGCCGTCGTGTGCAAGGTGCAAAAGCTGCACGACATACTCGACGCCGCGTCGTATTGCACTGCACACGACACGACGTCGTCAGCCAACTCGTCCGCACAGTCACTCTCGTCCTCGTCTTGTTGTTGTCGTCGTTGTTGTTGCTGCTGCTGATGTTGTAGCACGCATCGCACAGGCCTCGTCTGCGTCAGTGTTGTGCCGAGCGGTCCGCGTACGCGCACACACACGCGACGCGCCGCCAACGTCATGTCCTTGTCATCGCCGCCGTGCTCATCGTGTGGCAGAGACAGCTGATGACACGACAACACACGCAGCTGCACTGCGAACACGTGCGCGCCACTGTCGTCGTCGTCGTCTTGTCGTCCTTGTTGTCGTGGCGACATGTGCGTTGTGTGCATGCCCACGCCATGGACGCCGCTCGCTTCCGTGCACGACAACAGATGCATGCAGAGCGTGCCTAGTGCAGCAACAACGCGTGGCAGCTCGCGCGCGGCACGGTGACGCGCACCATGTGCGACGGACCGCATCGACAACGCTTCTGCTGCTGCTGTTGCTGTTGTTGTCACCGCCTTGTTGTCATCATTGTTGTCGTTGTCACGACGAGCAGTAGCAGCAGCCGGCGTCGTGTCGACGACTGCCGTCTTGTTGTCATGGCCGACAACGTCGTCGTCGCGTTCGATGCCCTCGGGCTCGCGCCGTGTACGACGCGTCGCTGTCGCTACCCTCGCCACGTCGTCCTTGCTGTCGCTGCTGCTGTGCTTCTTGTTGGCTTGTGGCGTTGTCGTTGTTGCGGCGTTTGCTGCCGTGGCCGTCAGCTGGTCGACCTGACGCTGCAGCTGCGCAATGCGTGCAACGTCGTCGTCGTGCACACGTGTCAGCTCGTCATATTGCTGCTGCAGTGTGTGCAGCTGCTCTGCTAGCTGTCGTGTCGTCATCGTCGCGTTGTCGTCTTCGTCATTGCTGCTGCTGCTGCTACCGCCCTCTGCCGTCGTTGTCGTCGTTGCGTTCCTTGTTGTCGTCATTGCTGCGTCGACTGCATCTGTGCTCGGTGTCATGTGAGTTGCTCTTGCCGAGGACACGGCCTGCTGCCGACGCTCCTTCACGAGGTGGTACGGGTCAGAGCGGCGCATGACACCCGACAGCGCCATCATCGTCGCCGTTTGTTGTGCGACGGTGCTGCCCATCGCCTCGAGCTCGCTACGCAGTGTGTCGACGAGGCTGCGCAGACGCTGTCGTTCGTGTCGTGCGACGAGCTCGCTGCGCTTCAGCGTGTCATTCTCACGTTGTAGTCGACGTAGCGCACGCTCGGCAGCGACGACGCGTGCGCGATTGTAGAGTGTCTGCTCGTCGTGTCCGTGTGCGCGCAGCGTCGCCGGCTGCGGTTGTGTTTGCGGCGCAGCAGTGCTTGTTGTCATCGTTGTCGTTGCCGTTGGCTGTGCCGTGTCCTTGCCGGCAATGTACACGCCTGGCTGCAGCGCTGTCGTGTCCGTCGTCATGGCTGTTGTGTGTGTGTGTGTGTGTGTTTGTATGTGTGCTGGGCTATGCCAACACTATGTACGCGTATGCGAGGACGAGCATGTGTATGTTTGCATGCAGACAACAAACACAAGTCACACAGCATACAACACCGTGTGCAACACATGCATGCGCACTAACGTGTTTGTGTGCGTTGTGTGTTTGTGCTCACTTGCATGTACGATCGTATACAACGAATGCAAACATATATGTGGGGAGCCATAGGACACATGCAGTGAGTGAGTGAGAGTGTGTGTGTGTGAAGGAGACATACACGCGGTGGGAGAAGGGAGACGTGAAGGAACGAGTGTGATGAGCTTGCATGCATGCGCATGTGTGTGTCTGTGTCTCTGCGCGCACAATGCTGCTACCGTTTTCGTTGTGCCTTCCTTTTCTGTCCTTGTTATTGTTGCTTTTTTGTTGGCAGTCGTCTGTGCGACTTGTTTGTATGCGTGTGTGTGTACGTGTGTACGTGTGTGTGTTGGCGTGCACACATGCCGCATCGCTACACTACACGTTCAGTCTGTGTTGTCGTGGACGTGTGACAGCGCGTTCGTGGCTTGTCTAGTGTTACACCATTGTACGCGACGTCGACGTTGACAATGTGAGTTCAGCAGGACGAACGCGCGTGCGTGCGACGGCGACGACGAATGACACCGCATGTGTGGTTTGCACGAAGCAGCCACCACGCCACAATGCATACAAGCAAAAACAAACGTACACACATACACATACACACACACACACGCGACAACACTCTACTACATGTGCTATGCATAAAAAGACCACCAAGCAAGGCTCGCCTCACCAACACCGTGCCCACCATAACTCCCTTGCGCAAAACGACGACCACTATCACGACAACGTTTGTGCGCGCATATGCGTCGAAGTACGAACACACATGCATACAGACACACGTATACACGTACGCATACACATACACTCTCACACATACACACACAGAGAGAGGACAGTCGCCAAGCAAAGTGAGAGTGCAGCCGCCGTGTGTGCGGAGGAGCGTGGATGGGTGTACAGAAGCGAAAGGCAGAGACACAGCGCGAACGAAGCAATCGTTCGCAGCATAGCACGACACGTCACTCCTACACAGACACACACAAGCACGCACACACGCACACACACATATCGATTAGGTGAACACATGAATGTCATTGTACGTGTACGCATATGTGTTTGTGTGTTTGTGTTCGTTTACGTATGCGTACGATGTTGCATGTACACATTATGTCAAGGGGGGCAAGGAAGAGCATTGTCGCTTGCGAATACGTATGCACGTTATTGCGTCCGTGTACGAGTACATGTGTCTTTCTTTTCTTACGTGTGTGTGTGTACATGTAGGTGCCAGCATGGCATGGTACCGCAAAGCGGGTGAGTGCATGCCATTGTATGACATGCTGCAACACACATACGCACACACACATACGCATACACACACATACACACATACACATACATACATGCACATAGGATGACTAAGAACGCGAGACACACACACACACACGCATGCGCACATGCGCACATGCACACATATGTTGACAGCTTGCATATTCGTTTTTTGTGGCACAGTGCGCAGCGGCAAGCAGGAGTCGAGGATGGGGTAGAAGTATGTGTATGACATGACTTACGTATACACATTACAAGACAAAACAACACACACACACACACTGCTGTATGCACATACAAGCACTCGTACATCGCGTCACACACGCATGCGCGCACCGCTCCTTGTTAACGACGAGCAACAGCACTAACGCGTACACACGAAAAAAACAAAAGCGCGGCAAACTTAGTCGTACGTTGTACGCGCGGATGAACAAAAGAGACACATACACACATACATACACAAATACGTACATACACAAAGCAAGAGAGAGTACGGTGGAAAACGAACGTGCACACACACGTGTTTGTGTACGTGTGTGTATGTGTATGTGTGTGCGAGCGTGACAACGCAGCAACAATGGTTGCACCAAACATACATGTATACATTGTCTTACACACACACACACAAACGCACACACACACACACACGAGGCAGAGAGAAAGAAGTCACGCGGTATACTAGCTCGCATGCAACAAGCTACGTAGTAACGTATGTACACAAAGACGCACGTACACACATGTTGCGCATTATGCAGTGTAGTGTAGTTGTCGTCATGGTTGTTACACAAAAGCATAAGCGAGCAATCACACACACATACACACACACACGTGGGTACGCACGTATGCAAAAGCACATGGCCAACAACGCACACCCGCACACAGATACACATACACACGCGCTCGTGACGCAACGTGTCCTGTCGCTTATCGCGCCATACAACGTATACATACACATATACACGCACACACATGCACACGTACGTACAGAAGGAAAGAGGTCGTGTATACACTTGCGCGCGTATGAGATGAGACAAACAGTAACGTACGCGCACAACCAACGTGTGTGTGTGTGTACATACATCCATACATGTATGCGTGTGTATATGCGTATACTCAGACGTGCACAGGCGCCGCGTAGCGCAAGTGCCGCTGATGTTGCATGCTACGCTCATCGACTTGTCGTCGCCATCATCGTCGCATGTGCACCTGCTGCTGCGGGTGCTGCTGCTGCTGTTGTTGTTGCGACTGTCTGCGTCGTCGACTTGCTTGCGCTTGCCGTGGCATCGCACATGCTGCTCAGCGATACATCCAGCACGCGGTCGGACGTCAGCGAGGCGGCACTCGTCAGCATGTCTTTGCTCGTCGTCGTGCTCGCAGCGGCCATGTGGCTTGCTGCATCGCCTGTTTGCCGGAGCGGCGGCTGCTGTGCGGGCCGCGACATTGTCGGCTTGACAGCCGCAGCCGTCTGTCGTTGCGGTGCGTCCACATTGCCGTTGCCTGTTGTGTCCTTGCTTGCGCCATCGTCACTCTGTGTCGCCGCGTTGCGCTGCTGCTGCTGCTGTTGTTGTAGCTGCTGTTGTGGTGACTGCTGGCGGTGTTGCTTGTCATGCGATGGCAAGAGCAGATCACGCGGGTCAAAGTCAAGGCTGGCCTCCATCTCTGCGCTCGTCGCGTACGCGTCGTGTGTTGCCCCAGCAGCTGCTGTTGTTGTCGTTGCGCCACCAGCAACAGCAGCACCACCGCTGCCGCCCTCGCCAGCACGACCGCCACGCTGTGCCGCGGCTGCACGCGACAACACATCGCCATAACGTATGTTGGCAGACCGCCGCGCTGCTGCTCCTGCAGGTGCAGCTGCAGCATTGTTGTTGTTGGCAGCATTGTAGCGATAGGAGGCGGCGACAGCGCTGCTGCTGTTGTTGTTGCCGCTGCTCGCGCTGCCAGCGTTGCCCTCGTCGTCGTTGCTTGTCAAGTGCGTCAGCAGGCGTATGCTGCTCTTGCTCTTGCCCGCAGCGCCACCTGGCATGCTGCTGCTGCTGCTGTTGCCACCACCATACGCATTGTTGCTGCTCGAGTTCAGCATCGTCGTCAGACTTGCGCCAAAGGCGCCGCCACCCTGTTGTTGTTGCTGCTGCGCTTGTTGCTGTTGCGACACGTACGTCGCAGGCACACGTGCATAGCTGCCACCGCTGGCATGTGACGTCGAGGTCGCTTGCTGCTGCTGCTGTTGCTGCTGCTGTTGTGCATACACGGCCTGTTGCTGCTGTTGTGCGCCATACCGTTGTGCGGCCTCGTTGCCAAGCGCCGCGTAGTCGCCCACGCGCGTAGGCAGCATGTCGGACGTGGGCGTGACGCTGCGGTACGGGTTGTGTGAGTAGGTGCCGTCGCCATTCAGCTGCCACGTTGTCGTCGTGCTGTTGCTGTTGAAGGACGCATCAGGCGGCATGCACGCATTGTTGCTGTTGCTGTTGACGACACCCGTGCCGCTGCGGCTTGCGCCGTACATTGCGCCACCCCCACCACCGCCGTAGCCGCTGCGACTGCCCGCGCCACTGCCGCTGTTGCCGGCGCCGTAGCCCGTCATCGTTGGCACGTCGTCGTCGACGGGCACCTGCTCGAACAACGGGTGGTCATGTGCATTGCTGCAGCGCCCCACCGAGGCGTCGTCGGTGGCGTACGACATCGCCGTTGTCGTCGTCGTCGCGGCTGCGAACGCGTCCGCGTAGTGGCGACTGCCACCGCTGCTCTGGTTGCTGCCACTACCGCTGCCACTCAGTTGCGTGTAGTGCTGATACGGCTTGTGCTGCTGCTGCTGCTGTTGCTGCGACGAGGCTGCCATGTTTGCGTAGCCGCCATTGCTGCCGCTGCCACTGTTGTTGTTGCTGTTGTTTGGCAGCACCGTTGTCGCGGACGAATCGGCCGTGTCCATATACTCGGCCGCAAAGTCGACCTCGACCGGATCGAGCATCATGGCACCACGGCCCGACGACATGCCAGCTGTGCCCTGCTGCTGTTGTTGTTGTGTCTGTTGCTGCTGTGGCTGCTGTTGTTGTTGCTGTTGTTGTTGTCGCTGCTGCTCGATGAGCGCCGCACGCACCTCTGCCAGGCGTTGCGTCATCATGTTGAGCTGATACGACGTCGACGCGGCAGTCGTCACACCCGCCATCGACTCGATGCCCTGCTGCTGCTGCTGCTGCTGTTGCTGTTGTTGCTGTTGCTGCTGTCCGATGGCGATGTACTGCTGTCGCACAAGCTCGAGGTAGGTGCTGTCGACGTGCACTTGGTTGCAGCACACCCCCGCCGTGCAGCGCTTTCGCTGAAAGAGCAGGCACACACTCGGCAGCTTCTTGAGCGAGCCCTGGAAGAGGCCGCGGGTGACGTTGACGATGCTAAACTTGGGCATGTACAGCGTCGTGCGCAGGTGCGGGTCGTACACCTGAAAGACGTGGTCGGGCAACAGCGTCATGTACTCCTTCTCGTAGCCGGTGAACCAGTGCTCGAACTCGGCACGTTTTGCGTGCAGCCAGGCGGCGTCAATGTGCACCTGGTTGCACCACCGCTTCCACTTGCACTGGCTCGGGTCGTTCGAGTACAGCCCGCAGCTCGTCGGCGCCTGACCCGCGACCGACAAGCCGTGTGGGTTGACGTGTGGCAGGCCGCGGATGCGGCAGGCGCGGGTGACGGGGTCCATGTAGAGGCCCTTGGTGAAGGACAAGAAGCGTATGGGCACCTCGACGACCTCCTTCAGGTCAACGACAAAGACGCGGAAGAGCTTCTGCGGGTCCATCTCGAGGGTGCGGTAAAAGTCCCCTTCGCTCTGCTCCAGCCACGCTGACATCTGCTGCCGCACCAGGTGCAAGTGATCTGGGTAGACGTGGACGTCACCGCAGGCTTCATTGGCGATGCAGCGGCCCTCGCAAAAGGCCTCGCAGACGCGCACCACAGCACGCGAGCTCTGCTGCTGCTGCTGCTGTTGTTGCTGCAATGACGCACCCGCACCCGCACCCATCACCATGTTGGGCAGCAGGCTCGTCGCGCTCGTGCCGGGCGCCGTCGTCGCCGCTCCGCTGAACAGCCGCTCGCTGCCAAGTGTCGGTATGACAGTGTCGGGCGTCACCGTCACGGGCGCCTTGAGGACATTGTCATGCACCTCAAACGTCATGCGACCACCCATCATCATCGGCGGCCCACCACGCAGCAGACCACCACCACCACCACCCATCATCATCTGATTGTTGTTGTTGCCACTGCCGCTGTTGTTCATGCTGTTGTTGTTGCTGCTGCCGCTGCCACCGCCCGCCACAGCGGCCGCATGGCCGTACGGCACCATGTAGCTGCCACTGCTGCTGTTGTTGCTGTTGTTGACGCTGCTGCTCATGCCGGCCGCGCTGTAGTAGCTCGCCTGCGTCCTGACAGAGGCCGAGGCAAACGGTGGCGACAAGGACGCCTGCTGCTGCTGCTGCTGTTGTTTTTGTAGCAGCTGCTGTTGCAACTGCTGCTGTTGCTGCTGTGACAGAGCTTGCGTGCCCGGCTTGTACGTCAGCGCCGCCTGCCCCGTCGAGGACAGTGGCGTGTGCATGGCAGCAAAGGGCAGTGTCGTGTCCGCCGCCCCGACGCCGCCCTCGGTGCCCTGCCGACTGCCACTGTTGCCACTGCTGCCGCTGCTGCCACTGTCAAACACACCCGCATTGCTGCGTTGCACGTACAAGGCTGCACCTTGTGCAGACGACATCGACTGCTGCTGCGGCTGCTGCTGCTGCTGCTGCTGTGCAGCCGCGTACATCGAATACATGCCACTCAGCGACTGCTGCTGTGCGTGCGTGTAGCCACCCGCGCTGCCCATCGCACTGCTGCTGTTGTTGTTGCACAGATTGTACATTGTGTGCAACGTGGGGGCAACAACAACGACGCGGCACACTCACAGACACACTCACACAGTTGCACGCAATGTGCTGCCAATGTCACAGCCACGTACCAGTGAGCAGCGTGCTGCCTCGGTTGGTTGTCGTGCGTCGACCACTGTACACGGACACACACCTTCTCGTGTGGCGTTTGTGTGCCTGTGTGTGTGTGTGTGTGCGTGTGTGTGTATGTAAAGCTACGTTTGCGTATGTGTCGCTCGTCTATACGTGCGTCCGCGTGTACGTGTGCAATGCGTATCGCTTGTGTACGTTCGTGCGCGCTGTGCTATCCTACGGCTGAATCTCGACTGTGCGTCTCGACGTTTGTATATGCGTGACTCACACACAGAGACAGACACGTATACAACACATACTGGTACAGCAAAGTGCAACGCAAAGCAGCAGAGCATCGAGCGTGACACACGCACACACACACACACACAGACACAGGCACACAAACATACATGCACATACATACACAAGTATATACACTGAGCACACATGTATACATATACATATACATCTGTACACAATGGCTATGCACAGACGACTACAGAGCGTCGTTGCGTACGTCGACGCAGTCGACTGCGATGCTGAGCAGTGCCGCACAGCAGCCACCGCCGTCCTGCTCGCTGCGCGCAGGTGACGCGTATGCTGTGGCCGTCGTGAGGTCGTGTGCGCTGGTGTAGCGTGCTGTAGCGAGCACACCCGTGGCATAGTTGTTGTTGTGCTGCTGTTGTTGTTGTGTTGGTGTGCGCGAGGGCGACAGCGACGACGCGGGTCTGCCACCGTCGCGGTTGCGCTCACGTAGCACGTGCACTGCCGGCGATGTAGGCGGTCGACCATCGCTATTGTTGTTGTTGTTGCTGGTGTGACTGCTGATGACTGCGCACGCGTCGTAGGTCAGCTGCACACGGCACACATACACGACACGTGACATCGCCCATTGCAACAGCGACGACACACGCACCTCGCCGACGGCGTGCAGTTCGTCTGTCGGTGTGTTGGCCGTGACTGCTGCTGCTGCAGTTGTCGTCGTTGTCATCGTGCTGCTCGTCATTGTAGCTGTAGCTGAAGCAGGAGCAGTACACGCACTTGTCGCACACGTCACGCGCAGACAAACACGCACCACGTCAGCGCACTCGTGCAGCGCACCCGACGTGGCGGCGCACGTGACGGGCGCGGTGGAGGCAGCGGCAGCGGCAGCAAGCAACGCGTGCACATCCGACAGGCGCAAGTGCACCACCGCGTCCATCTCGTCCCATTCCACGCCATCGCCTGTCACGTCGTCGCACTGCACACAGGCCAGTGTGCGCGTGCGCAGCGCGGCGTTGCGGCATCGCTTGCACTCCTTCGCATCGCCGTCGTCGTCCTTGTCTGTGCGCTTGTTGTTGATGCTGCTGTTGTTGTTGTTGTTGTTGTTGTTGTTGGCACTGTGTTGTGCACGCACGTACAGCAGCGACACGCACACACGCTTGTGCGTGCTCATCGGCACCAGGCCACTGAGGTGTGTCAGGCGCAGACGTACACAACGCACAACATCATCGTCAGCACTACTGCTGCTGCTGACGCTTCTTCCTCGTGCGTATGCGTCATTGTCGTTGCTGTCGTTGCCGCGCTGTATACGCAGCACGCGCATGTGCAGCGTGCCAATGACACGACCGACCGCCATGAGTGTACGCTGCGCAGTGTTGCACTTCGTGCCGTTGCTGTTGACGTCCGTGTCTGCCGTGTGTCGCAGCATCGTCGTTGTCGCTGTCATCGTTGTCGCTGTCGTTGTCTGCTGTTGTTGTCGTTGCTGTCGTAGCCGTGGCTGCACAGGAGCGCGTAGTCGTGCATAGCGTATACCAAGGCGATGTGACAGCAACAGCTCGTCAAGCGTCACACTGCACACACCAATGCAGCTCTGTTTGTGCCATAGTGCAATGCACACAACAACGCCATTGCCTGCATCATCATCGTCGTCACTGTCGCCGTCGCTGTCACTGTTGTCACTGTTGTCGTCGTCGTCGTTGTCCTTGTTGCTTTCGTCACCGCGTCGTCGATGTGCACCGCGAGCAGACACCGCCACACACGCGTCGTCGCCATGCCACACAGGCGTCGTCGTGCGCTGCAATGGTTGCGGCTGCTGCTGCTGCTGCTGCTGCGAGGACGGCGAGGAGAGCGTGTGTGTGGCATGTCGTAGTCCTGTCGCTGCCAACGTCGCTGCTGTCGCTGGTGTAGGTGGCAACAGCGTCTGCGTCACACCATCGACACGTCGTGTCACAGACAACGAGGCGTGAATGCGGTGCTGCAGATCGTGTACGCTGAGCAGCTGCAGCCATACAGTGCTGCCCCGTCTGCTGCAGGTCATGGCTGCTGCTGCTGTGATCGTGTCTGTGCAGGCGTGCAGTTGTGACAGTGATCGCTGCAGCTGACATGGCTGTAGCTGTTGCAACTGCCGCGTCGACGGTGCCGCCTGACGTGGCGCATCACATAGTGTGCTCGCATGACGGCTGCGGCTGCTACTGTTGTTGTCGTTGTTGTTGTTGTTGTCTCTGCCGTCTGTCGCGTCCTTGTCGTCGTCATCGCGGCGCAGCAGTGACGGTGACAAGGGCTGGACTGCGCTGTGCGCGCGTGTGCGCGACGGCGACGGCGACGAGCGCTGCCGTTGCCACCGCTGCCCTTGTTGCTCTTGTTGTTGTTGCTGCTGTAGCTGCTGCTGCACAGCCGCAGAGTGCGCTGCCGTGACGGCCATGACGGCAACAACAATGCGTGGCTTGTGTCGTGGTGCTGCTGTTGCTGCTGTTGTACTTGTCATTGGCGATTGCTGCTGTTGCTGTTGTTGCTGCTGCTGTTGTTGCTGTTGTTGTTGTTGTTTGTGTTGCCGCAGTGCGAGCGTCCACGCACCAACAAAGTTGCAGCTCGTGCACTGTGCACACATGCGTTCACACGGCAATGCCGCAGACAACAACGGCACGTCCTCGTCGTTGTCATTGCCGTTGTTGCTCTTGTTGTTGTTGCTGTTGTTGTCATCCGCATACAAGGCAAACGTCAACAACGCATCACGGCGCACAACAGCAATGCACGACGCCACGTCAATAGGCCATCGCAGTGTCACCGACTCGTCTGCCGCATCGTCGCTCCTGCCCTTGTCGCTGTCACTGCTGTTGTTGCTGTTGCTGCTGTTGCTGTTGTTGTGTTGTGATGACAGTGGTGGTGGCACGTCCACGTGTACGCGAATGCGCAGCAGCACACGCGCACCGGCGCGCACGCACAGACGCAGACGCACGCGGTGCAGCTGCCTCTGCTGTTGCTGCTGCTGCAGTAGCGACGACCGTGATGGCGTGGTGATCGTCGTGGCGGCATGGTCGACAGCGACAACTACAGGTGACAGTGACTGCAGCAATGACAGCGGCACATAGGCACACTGCTGCACGTGCATGAGCAGCAGTGCGGCCGGCGCAACAGCAGCCGCCGATGGCAGTGACGACGACGTCAACAACGCAGACGACGAGGACAGCACCGCCGTTGTTGTCGTGTCGTCGAGTGTGCGCCGTGGCGAGGGTGATGACAGTGTCGCATTCGTCCTCGTCACATCGTCGTCATTGTCATCGCTGTCGTCGACGTCATTGTCGCCGTGTTGCCGTGTCGGCTCTGCCTCACGTACGTGCGTGTGCTGCTGTTGCACACGCTGACTAATGTCGTCGACCTTGTCACCCTTCTCTTCTTCTTGCTGCTGCTGCTCTTGTACACACGGGACGATGACCTTGCGTGACGCCATCAGCGCGCCAATGTAGCTGTCGTCGTCAATGCGCACGTAGCGGTCAAACAACGACGATGATCGCTCCAGTGTAAGCCGTGCACTGCTGCTGCTGCTGCAACTGCGTACGCTGTTGTTCAGTGTGTCTACGCCGTGGTGGTAGTCGACACTGACGGGACGCGAGTGCAGCACCTCGCGTGCTGCTGTCATCATCGGTCGCGCCGTCATTGCTGTGCTACTACCATTGTTGTTGTTGTTGTTGCTACACGCAATGCTGCCGCTGCTGCTGCGACTGCTGCGACGACTGTTGTACACCTGTTGTTGCTGTTGCTGCTGTTGCTGTTGCTGTTGTTGCTGTTGTTGTTGTTGTTGTAGCGCAAAGGGCGGTGTCGTCGCTAACGACGTCGCCATCAGTGACAGCGTCATCGAATGCGCCGACGGTGAGTGCGCGAGCGGTGGTCGACCGCTCTGTGGACGCAGCGCAAAAGGCACAAACAACGCACCGCCATCGGTGATGCTCAGTGATGAGCGCACACTGGGCTGCGCTTGCACGCTGCCATTGCACTGCTGCTGTTGTTGCTGTTGTTGTGGTACGAGTGAGGTTGGTGTGCGTTGTTGCAGCAGCGGCGTCGACGACGACGATGACGACACGACAGCGGCGGCGGCGGCGGCGACAACGGCAGCTGCATCGCCGTCGTCGTCGCTGACGCACAGCTCCTCGACGGCGCTAATGCTAACGCGTTGTGCGACCACGACATCGTCCTCATCGTCCTCAACGTCATTGTTGTTGTTGTTGTGTTGGCTCGTGCTGTGACACCTGCCGCCGTCACTGTTGTCATCGTCAGCGACGACAGCAGCAGTCACAGCTGCCGTACTGTTGTCCTCGTTGTCGCTCCTGTTGCCGCTGTTACGATTATGTGCGCTGACGAGCTCGACGTCACTGCGTGCGAGCTGCTGCAGCAGTGACGCTTGCGACACGGCGGGCGTGCACAGCAGCGTCGTCACAACGGCCCGCTGCAGCGCATACATGTCATCATCATCAACATCAACATCAGTATGTGTGATGCTAGCCGTCGCATCTGCCGTTGCTGTCACTGCTGCATTGTAGTCAACATCGACGAGGCACGCAGGCTGTGTGCGTGGCAGCGACACGAGGGCCTGCACACGTGGCAGCGCAAGCGCGTCGTCCACGCGCACACGCACCGCGTCACGTCGTGCATCGACACCACTGCTGCTGCCACCGTTGCCGTTGCCGTTGCTACACGCAGACCGCGACACGCAGCTTCGTTGTTGTTGTTGTTGTTGCTGTGCAAGACGAGCAGCCGTGTACGACAGCAGCGTCGCAGCCGCCTCGCTGCTGCTGTTGTACTGACGTTGTGCGCGCAGTCGCGACAGCGACGGTGTGTTGTGTGACATCATGTTGCTACTACTGCTGCCGCGTACGGCTGCCGCTACACCGTCGTCGCCGCCCTTCGTCTCGCTCTTACATACCTCACTGCCATCATTGTTGCGATCGTCGACACCATCGTCGTCGTCGTCGTCGTCTCTTTGCAGCGCCTGCATGACGTGTGCGAGCCAATCGTGTGACGTCGCATTGCTCATCGGTGTCGGTGCCGCTGACAAGGATGCCGTCGTCAGCGTGCCATCACGCCACTCACCGCTGCTACCGCTACTGCCACGACGTCGTATGTTACTGTTGTTGCTGTTGCTGCTGCTGCTGTTGCTCGACGACGTCGTTGTCGACAGCGAGTCAGTGAGAGGACGTCGACGTGACGTTGCCGTCGATGCGCGTGCAGTGTCGATCGTCGGCGTTGTGCGCACAGGCAGCGCCAGCGACGTGAGTGCGCTGCTTGCACGAGTGCGACGAACAGCCGAGCTGCTGTTGTTGCTGTTGTTGCATGTTGCTGCGGCAGCCTGCAGCGCATTGTGCACGAGCACACGACGACGACACACCGCGACGGCTTGCATATGCGCCCCACACGACTGCAGTAACGACAAGGCGACGTCACGCGGCAACGCCCACACATCGACGGACGACTGCGTCGTCACATCGTAGCGCCACGCGTGTGTGTAGAGCCAATCTACGCCAACCAGTGCACCAGGGCCTGCAACAACGACAGATGAAGCAGCAGCGTCAGTGTCGTCGTACGACACACACGCAGCGTCACTGCCACGGCGGCGCTGTTGCTGCTGCTGTGCCGACGGTGGCAGTAGCGGCGAGGCGAGCGATGACGTTCGTGTGTTGTTGCTGCTGTTGTTATGTGTTGCATACAACATCTGCCGCGTCAACAGCCGACTGCGCACACCCACAGGTGACATTGTCATACTTGCCTTACCGCTCATCTTGTTGCTGTTGCTGTTGCTGCTGTTGTTGTTGCCGCTGTTGTTGTGTGCGTGATGGTGAAAGACAACGAAGCCGCGGCCAACAACGTACAGTGTGTCACACGGCGTCTGCGCACACGCGAGGTGTGTGTGGGGTGGCAGTGTGTGCACACGCGCACGCAGCGCCAACGCCTGCCGCATCGACGGCGACGTCGACTGCGTCAAGCACGGCACACGTGCGAGCAGCTCAGGCAGCGTCCAGCACAACGACGGCGAAGACGACGGCGTCACACGCACAGCAGCCGCAGCAACACCACCACCACGTGCATCATCGCCCGCTGTTGCGGCTGCTTGTGCTCGCCGTGCCATGCCCGTCGTACGACGTGCAGCAGCTGCCGCCACCACAGCACGACGCACACTCGCCGGGACGGCAGACAGCCACGCGTACACATCACGACGATGCAGCGCGTAGAGCTCACACACTGTGCTCGCCACCACACTGCTGCTGCGTGCGTCGCCAAACAACACCGCCACCTCACCAAACGATGAGCCCGCCGTCAGCACCGCCACGTCGTGCTCGCCGTCGTCTGCCCGCGTGCCACTGCTGTGCTTGTCCGTGTGACCACGAGTGCTGCTGCTGCTGCTGTTGTTGTCCTCGTCATGGCTGTCGGCAAGGCGCATGCGCACGAGCAGTGTACCACGACGCACCACATACACATACGCACACACGCGACCCGCCGTCACGACCACGTCGCCCACACCGACAACACGCACACGCGTTGCGCGGGCGAGTTGCAGCCGTGCGTCACGTGTAAGCCACGGCCACCACCATGAACGCTGCCACACCACCGACGTCGCGTACGCGTCGTGCGCCATCACCTCGGCGCGCAGCGGCAGCACACACTGCTGCAACAATCTGCGCAGGCACGTCGCCACGGCGGCAGGCGAGGCGGCAGCGGCAGTGTCAGCGCTTGTTGTCGTCACCGCTGCTGCCTCTGCTGCTTCTACATCGTCGTCCGTCTGTCCTGCACTCGCTCTTCTCGTCAACACGGACAGTGTCTGCTGCTGTCGTTGTTGTGATGGTGGCAACAAGAGTATGCGCGTACAACGATACAGCACGGACCAGAACACCGACGACGCAATCGTCGCCACCACTACTACCGCAGCAGCATCAGCTGCACGGCTGTCGTTGCTGCCGCTGTTCCTGCTGCTCGTGTACGTTGCTGCTGTTGTCGTCGCTGCGACAGCACGCAGGCTGCTGTGTGTGCAGTCCTCACACAACACAGCAGGCACGCACAGCACCGCCGGTGCGTGATGCAGACGCACGCGTCGCGTGCGCACAGGCAACTGCAGCGGCGATGATGACGATGACGACGATTGCTGTTGTTGCTGTGACAAGGACAGCGACAATGACGAGGTGCACGAGAGCGAACGTGCGAGAGGTGGTGTAGGGCCACGCCGCACTGCTGCTGCTGCTGCTCTCGCCGCAACACTGCCCTTGTTGCTGTTGCTGTTGCTGCCGCTGCTGCTCTTGTTGTTGCTGTTGTTGTTGTTGTTATTGCTGTTGGCAAGAGCAGAGAGCATGCTTGCACTCGTCATTGTTGTTGTCGCAAGCTGTGTGGCCGCTGTGTCGCCGTCTCTGCTGCCGGCATCGTCCTCGTCGTCTTCGCTGCAGCTGAGACTGCGTCGCCGCGGTGCATGTCGCAACACAGACACACTGCCGCTGCTCGCCGTCCGTGTTGTCACTGTCGTCGTCTTCGCTGCTGCTGATGATGACGACGGCGTTGTCATGGCTGCACCGCTGGCTCGTCGTGCGCGCTGCTCAACCATGCTGCCGTGCAGCAACACAACAACACCACACGACGCACACGACTCGCGTGCGTGCACGACGAGCTCGCGTGGTGCGTAGAGCATCACACGCGCGCGCTGCGACAGTGCGCGCAGAAACACACGCGGCCACGACTGCAGCGACGACGTCGACGATGTCAGTGCCGCAAAGACGGCCTCGTCGAGGCGGTTGTACGGCGTCAGCAATGTCATCGTCACGTCACTCATGTTGTTGCTGTTGTTGTTGTTGCTGTTGCTGTTGTTGCTGTTGTTGCACATGCTGCACAGTCGCCGCCAGCGACGCCGACGCAGTGCTTTGCGCAGCAGCAGTGGCAGCAGCAGCACACGCAGTCGTGCAAGCGCGGCACGTTGACGTGTTGCCTCGTCGGCGTCGCTGTCCGTGTCATCAGGACGACGACGATGATGAGAAGAGTAATGTTGACGAGGAGGCCACACGTCGTAGGCGTGCAATGGTGATGCTGCGTGTTTGCGGTGGTGTTGTGGTGGTTGTGACATCTCGCACACATATATATGTGTGTATACCGCACTTGCCTACGTTGTCAGCGTTCTGGCGTCGTGTCTGTAAGTATATTTGTGTGTGTAGCGTAGGGGGCAAAGAAAACAAGAAGCTACGTCAATGTGACACACCTCTACTGTACATGTGTATATATGTGTGTATGCGTTTGTGTGAGTAGTGCTGTACATGCTAACAAACCGACACATACAAACACACAAAAACAAACGCCAATGCAACGACAACAGCCAGCGACACATCGTACGCAGCAATGCACGTCATGCTACACACGGCTGCGTACACATGCACACGTCACATGCATGTCATATGGTACAGCGCTGTTTACACAGACACATACAAACACACACATACACATACACACATACACATACACACACGCACACACACACACACACAAACATGTACACATACAATGCACGCACTTGCTTGCGTTCGCCCGCTGTTCCCATTGCTGCTGCTGCTGCTACTCTTCCTTGTGCAGCTGCGCCATTTGCTCGGCACGCGCACGCGCCTTTTCTGCCCGCACGCGTGCCGTGTCGTCGTCGACGCGGCGGCGCAGGGCGGCGTAGTCGTTGCGCACCGCATGCAGCAGCCACTCGACGCCGTCCTCGATGGCAGCATCGACGGCAATCGCACACGTCGCGACAACGCGACGCGGCGTGTGTGGCGGCAGCACCTCGTCCAGCAGCGACGGCGGCATCACCGCCACACCACGACTGCCGGCCAGGTCCTTCTTGTTCGCGAGCACCAACACCGGCTTGCCGCACATGCACGGATGCGTCAGCGTCTCGCGCAGCACGCGCAGCGACTGCCGCACCACCGCCTCGTCCGCCGCACTGTCAAGCACAAAGACAACGCCGTAGCAGTCGTGGTAGTAGTGCTGCCAGATGCCGCGAAAATTGCTCGCGCCGCCGAGGTCAAAGAGATAGACATCACTGTCAGCCGTCTGGAACTGCGCAGGTGTGAAGCCGATGGTCGGCGTCGTCTGCGTGCACACGTCGCCCTCGAGCTGTGACAGCACACTCGTCTTGCCTGCATTGTCGAGGCCAAACATGCCGAGTGTGATCTTGTAGCGCGTCACCGGCGGCTTGTCGTCATCGCCGGCGCCGTGTCGTGTTGTTGTCGGTGTTGTTGTTGTTGTATTTGTTGTTGCTGTTGCTGTACGTGGTGACGGTGACGATGACGAGGCGGCAGTGTCTGCGTTGTCACCACCCTCCCTCTTCGTCGTTGTTGCTGTCGTCGTGACGGCTGCGGCGGCGGCTGCCTCGTCACTACAGTCGTCCTTGTCATCGTCATCATTGTCGTCATGCAGTGATGACGGTGGGGGTGACGGAATGCGTGTAGCATCGTACACACCGTGGCGTTGCGTGCTCGCCTCAACCGACGTCAGCAGCTGGCGCAGATAGGCAAACGGGTTGGCAGGTCGCTCAGCGAGCACACGCGTCGCGAGCAGCTCGAGCAGGTGGTGTATGTTGTGCTGCTTGCAGTACGCCACACGCTGCGCCTGCTCACTCGTTGTCGCTGTACGTGTACCGTTGTCTACTGGCATGTTTGTGTGTCTGTGTGTGTGTGTGTGTGTGTGTGTGTGTGTGTATACCTATATTGTTGTCACTCTGTGTGTGTGTGTGTGTGTGTGTGTGTGTGTGTGTGTGTGTGTGTGTGTCACTAGCAAAGCAACAAACACATGCAAGCAGTGTACACGGCCATGCACACACGACATGTGCACACACACACACACGACAACGAACATATGCGCTGTAAGTACGCTATACACACACATATTTGCGGTCATACTACACGGCGGCTGCCACTACTGCTGCTGGCGTTGCTGCTGCTGCTGCTGACGCTGACGCTGACGCAGGTGTGCGCGTATCGGCAAACGCCACCCGCGCCGTCTTGACACACTCGAGCAGCTCACGCGAGGCCACGGCCGGGTCGAGGCAGCGGCGACATGTCGCGTCGTCGACGAGCACGCGCAGCAGCCGCGTCAGCAGCTCACGGGTGCCGTCGGTCTGGAAGCCGACATCGTCGCGCCAGCGCACGTACAGCTTCGCCAAGATGGGCATCGCGCGATGCTCGAGCAAGTCGAGCGGCGCCGCATGCGCGGGCACCAACTCCGTCAGCGTACGCAGCAGCTCGCGCATCACTTCATAGTACTCGGGAAAGGCGTCAAGGACGCCCATGGCGACACCGACAAAGTTGGCATCCTCAATCTGTGCATTCACCAGCGCCCTCGCACTCTTGTCCTTCGCATCATCGCTGCTGCTCTTGTTCTTGTTGTTGTTGTTGTTGCTGTTCTTGTTGTTGCGTGTCAAGAGACGACTCCATGCGCTGCTCGTGCTGCTCTTCGTGTTGTTGCTGCGGACCTCATCGAGTGCAGCACGCGGCAGTGCTTGCACGTCACGCAGCACACGCAGATGCTGTGGCACGCCCTTGTAGCGCGACACGTTCAGGTTGTCCACCGCCGCTTGCACACCGCCCGCGTGGACAAACTCGGCCCCGCCCTCGACAGGGAAGTGACGCAGTATCGACGACAGCAGCAGCGTCACGTAGCGCGTCTCGGTGGGGTCGCCGGTGCTCTGTCGATAGGCCGCGAGCAGCGCGCGCATGCCGTTGCACTGCAGTATGCGCCGCTCGACATCGCCGTCGTGGGCTTGTGTGAAGGCGAAGAGCGTCAGTGCACGTGTGGCGAGCACGTGCGCAAACGGGTCGTGGCTGTGCTTCAGCGCCCGCAGCACAAGCGCGACGCCGTCCTTGTCCTGCACAAACCACTCGCCCACGCCCGCGTACGGGGCGATCATGTTGATCAGCCGCAAGAACGTGTCGGGGGAGAAGAAGATGTGGCGACGTGGCTGCGGTGGTGGCGGTTGCAACGACGAGGACGAGGACGTCGTCTTGTCCGTTGTTGTTGCTGTAGCTGCTGTTGCTGCTGCCGCGCTACCACGATCGCGTGTGCCAACAAAGTCGTCAATGGCGAACTCGAGCAGCTCCTTGCCGTGTGCACGCACAAACGCCTCCTCGCGCAGCAGAGGCGGGTCAAGCGAGAAGTCGGCGTGGTCGACCAGCACGCGAGCGAGGTAGCCGTCGGCGAGCTCATTGTCGGCGCGCAGGGCGGCCAGGAGGAAGCGCATTTGCTGCGCAAACTCGAGCGGGCCAAAGAGCGTCTCGGGGGGCAGCTCCAGCGCCGCCGTCTCGGGGTCGACGTCGTGCACTTCAATCCACTCCGTCGTGCGCAGCAAGGGACGACGTATGCGCGTCACCACCGCCGCCGCCGCCTCGTCAAAGGGCTCGCGGTTGACAAAGTACAGCGACGCGCATGTGCTGCTCAGCACCCATGGCCACCACCGATGCACCCGCTCACGCGTCTTGCCATGGGTGAACCACTCGGGTGCACCGCGACGTCGCATGTTGCGCTCACGTGTATGTGTATGTGTATGAGTGTGTGTGTGTGCTCTCGTCAACACCGTCAAGTACGACGGAAGAAGCAGGCAATGACTACACTGCTGCAATGTCAAGGCAACAAACATGCACGCAGGCAGACTGACACGGTTGCAGTGTCATTGTGACGTGTCATGCGTCGTCGTGTGTGCAGCGTCTAGTCGCGTGTACGTCGCAGCTATGTACACACATGTATAGGACACGCATATGCGCATCTTGTTGTTATCAATGTGTATATGTATACGTATGTATATGTGTGTATGTGTATGTGTGTATGTGTGTTGGCTACGATGCCGCGTTGTTGCCATCGTCTTGCGGCGCTGTCGCTGCCGTCAGCAGTGGCGCCAGCAGTCGATCGTACACCGCCTCGCGCACAACGACAAGGCCCGGCTCACTGTGCACCACCGCGTCCGCCTCGCCTGCCTCGGCCAACATGCGCGTCAGCAGCTCGTGCTGCTCGCTTGTCACGTTGCGCAGCAGCACGAGCGCCTTGTCAAACGTCACACGATTGCACTCGACTTCCCACATGAAGAGCTGATCGCAGATCGACTGCGGCACCGCAAACTCGTCAGCTGCAGTCACACTGCTCTTGTTGCGCTCGCTGTCGTCGTGCTGCTGCTGTTGCTGCTGCTGTTGCTGCTGTCGTTGTTGTCGCGACAACATGCTGGGGTGTGCGCGCAGTGACAGAAACTTGAGCACCTGACGGGCGCCAATGCCCTTGTACAGGGCCGCGGCAAAGGAGCTGCGCGTGATGCGGTAGCACACGAGCACGTCCTCGACAACCTCCTCGCGGACGGCAAACTGGTCAAGGATGCGCAGCAGGTCGGGGTTGCGTGTGTAGGCGTAGAGGCGGAAGTTGGTCTCGGTGATGATCATGTCCACATCCTCGCGGCGCACCGCCGTCACGCTCTCGTCGCTTGACGCCTGTGCCGTGGCGGCGGTGGCGGCTGCTGCTGCTGCTGCGTCGTCGGGCCTGCTGTTGTACAGCATGAGCGACAGACACAGCGGCGCCGTCGTGTGCCACGTCAGTGCGTGGCGAAAGTGCGGTGACAGCACAAAACACTTGCAGCCGCCCTCGGCAAGCACCGGATAGACGAGGCCGACCTCGGCGAGGCGCGCGAGCAGGTGATGGCCGGCCACGTCCGCGTCGCGCTCAGGGAAGGCGTACAAGACGCGCTCCGCGTCGAGGCACGCGAGCACCGCCAGCAGCTGCCACAGCAGCGGTCGCGTCACGGCTGCTGCACTCGCGCCGCTGCTGTTGCGCCTGTTGTTGTTGCTGCTTGTCTGCGTCAGCACGAGCACGCGGTCGAGCGCGGCGCTCACGAGCACCCACCACTGCTGCTGCAACGGCATCATGCAAAAGTTCAGCCCCGCCGACGTCACACTGCTCTCCTGCTCGCCGCGTGCTGCTGTTGCTGCTGTTGTCGACGACGACGACGACGTTGTGCGTGCGTTGCTGCTGTTGCTGTTGCCGCTACGCGGTCCTGCCGACACGGTCGTCGACGCGGGCACAAGGTGTGCCTGCTGCACCATGTTGCTGAGCGCGAGCTGCTTGCGCTCACGCAGTGCGTGCAGCGAGCCCGACAAGGCACACGCTGTCACACTGCGCAAGAAGCGCCGGCTCGTCTGCGCTGCCTTGTACAAGGTGCCTACACCGACTGCACGTGCAGCCACGCCGTCACCGTCACGCCGTGTGACGGCGGCAAAGTGCGCCACGCCGCCAATCGTGTGCAGCAACTGCTGCTGCTGCTGCTGCTGCAGTGACGACGACGGCGACACTGACAACGAGGCCGCTGTATCGCCGCTGACGTCGCCGCTGTGCTGTGCACCGTCGGCAGCGTCAAGAGGCAAGCATGCAGGCGTGCTGGCGGCATGCAGCGCAGCCTGAAAACTGCGGCGCAGGTGCTGCTGCATCATTGCTGTTGTTGTTGTTGCTGTTGCTGTGCTGTGTGCACTGCCCTCGCCGTCGTGACTGTCGTCGTCGGGCGCAAAGATGCACTGCAGTAGTGCGTGGACACTGCGACAACGCAGATAGCGACCGAGTGCGTCTTGTCGCGGTGTGTGCGCAAACGCGTCGTGCAGCGGCTGCCCTGTCAACAAACCACGCACCATGTGCTGGTAGCATAGCAGCGCGAGCGCAGGGCACTGCACGAGCAGCTCGTCACGCAGTGTGTAGTGCAGCACCGTGTCAATGAACGATGCACTGCTGCTGCCGCCGCCGACAGTGCCGTGCTCACTGCCGTCTGTCATGCGTCACGGTCACGTACGTGTACTTGCACTGTGTATATATATGTGTGTGTGTGAGTGTACATCAGACAAGGCAGACAAGGTGACGTGCATACACAGTGCACAGAGTGGTTCGTGTGTGGACGTGTTTTGTGTCGTGTACACGTCAGATACTGTACATACATCGTCAACACATACACACATGCACACATACACACATGCACACACACACATGTTTACTGCGACTGCCTTACACGAGCCTTGTACACACCACACACCTACAACATCACTATAGACGTGTGCGTCTGTTTGCACACAAACTCACAAACACGCGCCAAGCTCGTCGCGCTCACTGCTGTCATTGTTGTCATTGTCGTCCACGCCGCTGTCGTCGACATCGCTGTCACTGTCACTGTACGCAACAACGCTCCAGCGTCCGTTGCGTGAGGCGGGCACACGCTCGAGCGTCGTCGCCGTCATGGCACCGCGTGCAGTAGCAGCAGCATCTGTTGTCGTTGCTGTCGCTGTTGTTGTTGCTGCTGCATGGTGTGACGTGTTTGCGTCCATGCTGCTGCGGTACAGCTCCTCGATGGCGTCGTCGGACAGCTGCGACGGCCGCTCAGGTCGGCGTATGTGCACATCGCGTCGCAGCACCTGCAACAGCGATGACGCGGCAGCGGGGGCGGGCCGTGTCGTGTCGTCGCTGTTGCTGCGCTTGTTGCCCACACCGCGCTGTGCAACCGTCACCTCGTCAAGCATGCGCTGTCGCTCGTCTTCGTCCTCGTCGTCATGACATGGCTGCTCGCGTTGTTGTTGTTGTTGTTGCGTGTTTGCGTGTGTGCGCGTCGTGGGTGGTGCGTCGAGCACGTCCGCAGGCAAGTCGACCCAGCGGCGATGCACGCGGTACAGCTCCGCTTGCATCGCCTGCACGCGTGTGAGGAATGCGTCACGCGCCGCGGCAAACGCACGTCCTGCCTCTGCGTCCGCCTCGCTGCCTTTGTCGCCGTTGACGTGTACATTGTTGCCATGCTCGCTTCTGCTCTTGCTATTGTTCTTGTTTTTGTTGTTGTTGCCGACGACAGCACTGCACACCGCAACGTCCACGTGACGTGCAGCTGCGCTGCGCTGTGCCTGCACACACGCACCGGCACCGTCACTGTCACTGTCGTCATCGGACATGGCCGTCGTGCTGCATGGCAGCTGTGCACGCACAGCGGCGTAGATGGCGGCCACGTCGCGCGCAATCGAGTCGCGTGTGACGTCAAACGTACTCGCACGCGACGTGACAGTTTGCTCCTGTTGTTGCTGCTGTTGTTGTTGCTGTTGCTGTTGTTGTTGCTGTTGTTGTTGCTGTTGTTGTTGTTGTTGTTGCTGTCGCTGCTGCTGTTGTGCTTGTCGTTGCTGTCGCTGCTGCTTGGCGTGCCACAGTGTGTAGCGTGCACGTGCAAAGCACACGGCGGGTGTGAAGCGCGTCACGTCGACGTGCCGCAGCCACGCCGCCTCCTCGGCGGTGCGAGGCACGGCGAGCATGGCTTGTACGCAGTCTGCTACACACTGCCATGCATGCTGCGCAGCAATCGTCGTCGTTGTCGTCGTGCTGCTGCTGTTCTCGTCATCGCCGTCGTCCTTGACAACATCGCCACTGCCACTCTTGCTGTAACCGCTGCTGTAGGCGCTGCTGTTGTTGTCGTTGTTGTGACGGCCGGCTGTTGCGCCTGACAACGCAGCCACTGCCGCGTCACTGAGCTGCAACGGTGCGGCAAAGCGCGCGGCCGACAGCAAAATGAAGTGGTCAACAAAGCTGCTGAAGTTGTCCTGCATGCTGTGTACACTCTGTCTCTGTATGTGTGTGTGTGTGTGTGTGTGTGACACTGCGCAAACACAAGCAGACAGGCAAATGCAGCCACATACACACAGGCACGCACACACACACGCACACATACATACGCATGTGTATACACAGTGACACGCTGCAACGTACATGTGCATATATATACATATGTATATGTATGTGTACACGTATATATGACAGAATGACACGACGACAAGGCCAAGGACGAACAACAGCAGTGGCACACACAAACACACATACACAACACCGCTAATATACACTGTACAAGTGATAGTCTACATGACGCAAACACACAATTGCGCAAAGTAATGTAAGTAGGCGACAACAATGACTGTACGACAACGCTCCCGCACACACACACACACACACACACACACACATACACACATCGTGCATGACAACATATATATATATATACTCAATGTCGCCTTGCGTCACACAAACACACACACCCACACACACTGTGTGACACATACATGTGCATATGCACGCTTGCCTTATGACATTCTTTTTTGGCGCAGAGCACCGTATACACCGACGTTGACATGCAGAGCAGTGTACATATACAAGTATACACATACGTACAGACAGAGACGAGTGCATACACACACACACACACATACATACATGTATACATACATGTACACGCACATATATAGGTGCGTATGTGCACACACGTCGTCACTTCGTCGACCTTGTCGTGCAGGACGTGACCTTGTTTGTGTTGTTGTCGTCGTGTCGGGCTGCGTACGCGAGCAGGGACTGGTATGCCGTGTGCACCTCCTTGAACATGTGCTCTGCACGCTGCCGCTCTTCCGCACTGCGGCCAATCCATCGATCCGGGTGCCACCGCAACGCGGCCTGCTTGTACGCACGCGACAGCGCCGCCGCGTCGGGCACAGCCGTCGTGTGGCTGCTGTCGTCGTCGTCGTTGTTGCATGACAGGCCGAGCAAGGCGAGACGACGCGCCATGTCATTGTTGCTGCTGCTGTTTGTGGCCGTGTGACGACGTCGCTGCTGCGCGCTCGACGAGGCGCCACTGTAGCCGCCTTGCTGTTGTTGCGTGTCCTTGTCATTGTTTGCGCTGCTGCTGCTGCTGCCATCACCGCCTACAAGTGCGCGACGGTGCTGTGCAACAACGTCGAGCTGACGTTGTACCTCACCTGCGTCGTGTTGCAGTGTCGCCGCGTGGCGCAGATCACGAGCTGCCGCGTCAAGGTACGACAACAAACGCGCACGCCACACCGATGATAGTGTTGCTGTTGCTGCAGTACTGTTGATGTCGTTGCTGCGTATGTCAACGCCTTCGTACTGCTGCTGCTGCTGCTGCTGCTGCAGCTCGTGCTGAAACAAGTAGACATAGATGCGACCACGACGCGCATACGCCTTGGCGTTGTGTCGGTTGCACACCAGAGCCGCGTCCATGTCACGCAGTGCCGCATGCCAGTCACCCGCCTGCATCGCCGCCGCCGCACTGTTGCAGTGTGCCGCGGCGCACAAGGCGCGGTTGTCGGGGGCGATGTGGGCGCAGCGCGCATACGCGGCCCGCGCGAGCGACCACGCTCGACGCGCAAAGGCGGCGTTGCCGTCGTCGCGGCTCTGCACAAACGCGTCGATGGTGCGTCGCAGCTGCACCGCGCGTGCACCATCGTCACCACCATCATCATCGTTGTTGTTGTTGTCATTGTTGTGATGGTGGTGATGGTTGGCCGCGTAGACGACACGCCAGCCGTCAACGAGTGCGCGCTCGGCGGCGAGGGCGGCAGCTGTGGCGGCCGCGTGTGCTGCCATGGCCACGACGCGAATGCTACTGCTGCTGTTGTTGTTGTCACTTTCCGTGCCGTTGCACTTGCTGCCGTTGTTGCTGCTGCTGCTGCTGATGCTCGTGACAGACATGTTGCCGTTGCCCTTGCTGCCGTATGGCGACGGCGACGGCTGCGACGGCTGCTGCTGTTGCTGCTGGTGTAGTTTGCCAATGACGCTGTAGAGGCGCGGGTGGGCAAGGTAGCTCGAGAGTGTGGCAACATGCGCATCGAGCAGCGTGTGGTGTCGTCGCGTGTGTGCACGACCGTCGTGCAGCAACTGTAGACAACGTCGTGTGGTGGCGGTGTCGTGGGCGGTGTAGAAGAGCGCCGTAGCAGCGACAGTGTGTGCGTGTGGTATGTCTGGCCACGCACGCGCCAGCGACATCGCGTGCACAGCCGCCTCGTGTGCATCGCTGCGCAGCTGCGCATCAAGCAAGTGCACAGACCACACGGCCAGCACAGCGTACATTGTTGTCGCGGTTGCTGCTGTCGTTGTGCCGTCGCTTGTGTTGTTGTTGCTGTTGTTGCTGCACATCGTCTCGGCCGTGTGCACCGTGGCGTTGCTCGCCGTCTGTGTGGCGGTGGCGGGTGGGGCAGCTGCGCGGCTGTTCTTGTCATTGCTGCAGCTGCCACTGCTCGTAGTGAAGCCATTCGCTGTTGCTGACGCACAACGTGGCGCAAACGCACACTGCAGCCACAGCGGTGGCACATTGCTGTGATCGTCGTCGACAAGATAGCCATCCGCCGTCGCTCTTGCTGTTGTCGCCGCTGTTGCTGTTGCTGCTGCTGTTGCTGCTGCTTCTGCTGCAGTGGCGAGTGCGTTGATCGTCTCGGTCAACACGAGCAGCACGCGCTGCGCAGCTGCCGTGGCGGCTGTCCACGAGGCGGCGCGCATGCAACGCGCATACACATCCGCGTGCTCCGCAACACACTCCAGCGCCGACAGCACCGACAGCACCAACGGAGAAGACGACGCAGCAGCACGGTCGCTACTGTTGTTGCTCTTGTTGTTGCCTTTGCTATGGCACACGCGACGTGCCGCACAAAGGTGCTCGCGTGCCGCGTCTGTGCAACTGTTACTGTTGCTGTTGCTGCTGCATAGCAATGCAAGGGCAGTCAGTGTGTGACCGGCAACGCTGTCAGCACAGTAACGCAACAGCCACGCACAGTCGACGAGCGTGAGGCAGAAGAGTGCGTCGTGTGCATGGGCGCTCGCACGGCACGCGACGGCACGCTCGTGCAGTGGGTCGACGGCGAGTGCGCGTGTGTAGGCGACGACGGCGCCGTGCGTGTCGTTGCCGCGCAGACACGCATCCCCACAACGTAGCAGCTGCACGACCGTCACCGCTGTCGCACTGCTGCTGCTGCTGCGTGCTGCTGTTGCTGTTGCTGCTGCTGTCGTAGATGTAGACAGCAGTGTGGGCGTAGCAGGGCGCTGACGCGCACAGGCGTTTGTTGCCGCAGACGATGTGGCTGCTGCGCTCGTCGTGTGTGCGCGTGCCTGACGCGTCACCTCCGCTGTCGATGACGTAGGCCACGCGACAGAGCCGAGAGATGGACGTCTGCTGTACACATCACTGCCACGACGTTGCAGCTGTTGTGGTGGTGGTGATGCTGTGGCGGACGTCGTGTTGCTGTTGCTGTTGTTGCGCATCGCCTCGCACAGCAGCGTCATTGTCGTCGCCGAGGCGTATGTCGATGACGACGACGGCAGTGGCGGCTTGCCGCTGTTGTGACAGTTGCTGCTGTTGTTGTCCTCGCGACGCAGCGCATGCATGTCATGATCGTCGTCGTCGTCGTCGCGTGCATCGACTCGCGCCGTCGTTCCCGCAGCTGCTGCTGCTGTTGTCGTTGTCGTTGTGTGCTCCGCAGACGCGCGACGTCGCGCGTGCTGCAGCAGCTGCTTGACCGTATGGCGCACACTGTTCTGCGGTGTCAGCGTTGTCGACGACGGTGACGGTGACAACAGCCACGCTGATGACGTCGACAGTGTACGCTGCGCGAGTGCGCGTTGTGCAGACGACTGCCTACACATGCTCGCTGTCCTCGTGCGACCCGTTGTTGCTGCTGCTGCTGTTGTTGTTGCCGACGCAGGACGACGATCACAAAACGTTGTTGCTGTTGTTGCTGTTGTTGTCGCAAACGCCGGAGGAGGAGGATGGGGCGTCATGCATGTGTGCGTCGCACGACGAGTGCGTCGCGCCGAGGCGGCGCGTGCCGTCGTGCCGTGCAACATTGTTGCTGTCCTCGTCTCCGTTGCCGCTGTTGTTGCGCGTGCGACGGATGTGGTGCCGTCAACGTCGCTCGCTACCGTGTCGCTGGCGCGTGTGGTGACAATGATGGGCGCATAGTGCACAGCGCCGCAACCACAACAACTGCTCTTGTTGCTGCCGTTGCTGTGTGTGCCATGTACGCACAACACAGGCGCGGCAGTCACCGCTGTCGTTGCACGTGACCAGGTGCTTGTCGCTGCCGTTGCCGCCGCAAACGATGACGACGATGACGCTGACACTGCCATGTTGTCTGCCGCTGCCACTGTCGACGTGTGCGCATCACGTGCACATCGGCTTACGCTCGCAGCGCACTTTTGCTGCGACGACGATGACGACGCGGTGCGCTGCTTGCTCATTGACATGGCGGCAGTCGCAGCAGTAGTAACATTCGTTGTTGTTGTTGTAGCAGCACGTCGACGATACGACGCGGCTGCGCTGTGACGCGGTGCATCGCACATGGAGCAGCACACGTGCACGCAAACACGTGTGTATATGTCTATGCGAACGACTGCGTATGTCGATGTGCGTGTGTCTAGCAAGCCACGCGTGTACAGTTTATACTACACTTATGTCAACACACATACACATACATATACGCATATATATGTATGCTGCAAACAACACAAGCATGCATCGCGGACGCAAGCAGCATAGACAGAGTGCAACAGCGGCGATGAGGCCGGTGCGATGGGCAGCGCATATGCGTCATTGCACATGTTCGCATGTGCAAATGTCGCGCGGACGCGTATGTCGGTCGTTGCACACGCACACATGCACACATAGACACCATCGTTTGTATGCTGCGCGAGCGCGTGCACATATATACAAGCAATGTGCACGTCGCCGTCTACTCTTGCTGCAGCTACTGTTGCTGCCGTCACGTCATCATACATATATATACAAGAAAAACAAACGCAAGCAAACACACACAAACACGCACACGCTCGTTAGCGCACGCAGCCTATGTACATCGACACGGACATGCTCGTCACACACAAGCAGAGAGAGACACACACACACGCATACACAAAGACGTGCGCGCACTGTGGCCGCACAGCGAATGCAAATATGACGTGATGCCTACACGTATATACACAGACACAAACAATGTGAGCGAAGGAGCGAGTGCGTGAGTGGCTGAACGTGAACTGACAACGTCAGAGCAACGCTGGACAACCGCGACGAGGAGGACGAGTACGACAACAATGACAAACATACGCACACAAGCACGCGCACATATACACGTGTTTATGCAAGCTGCGATATATATGTACATATACATACGTATGTATGTATGTGTTTGCTTGTGTATTGCATGTGTACTTACGCATGTGCATGAGTGTGTCGTATGTATACGTGTGTGTACATATACATTTGTATACATGTATGCTCATACAATATACATGTATGTATATATATTTTTATACACGATGAACAGCCCGGCACACACACATACACAGGTGTACACACACACACACACATACACACACTACCGCAGTCGTCGAGCAAAGGCGTGATCGCTCGGCTTCGCGCCCGACGTACGACGTGGCGCTGCTGCAGCGGTGGCTGACGCGGACGACGATGACGGTGGTGATGTTGTCAGCGGCTGCGGCAGACGTGGCGGTGGCGGGGGTGCTGCTGCTGCTGTTGTTGTTGCCGCCGCCGCATGCTCGGCAGCTGCGACTACGTCACTGTTGTCGCCATCGCCGTCGTTGTTGTCTGCGCTATGCGTTGTTGCTGCTGCTGCTGCTGCACAACGCCGCTTGCGTGCCGCCACAGTCGCCTCGAGTGTCTCGCGCGCGCCACTGACGTACTGTATGAGATGGTCAATGACAGCGACCTGCCCGCGTGGCTGCGCGGCGAGCAAGCTTGTCAGCATCATCTCATACAGGTCGTCCACGGCGTGCTGCTCGGCGTACGCGCGGCCCGCCGCGTCGACGCCACCCGCTGCGGCAGCGGTGGCTGATGTCGTCGCCGTTGTCTCAGCATTGCTGTTGCTGTTGTTGTTGCTGCTGTTGTTGTTGTGTGTTGCGGCCATGCATGACGGCAGTGCTGCCATCGTCTCACTGTTGCTGTTACTGCTGCTGTTGCTGCTGGCCAGTGCAGGCAGTACACCGCCATAGTCGTACAAGACATACTCGATGACAAGCCACGGCAGGTGCGGCTGCGCACGCCGCACAGACAACATCGCCTCACGCACGTGCGCGGCGAACGGGGCGCGCGGACGACGCCGCACGCCATCGTACAACGCCGTGCAGAACGCCGCCCCGTCGTCACGTGACAGCGCCTCGTGACGCACCAGCGTGGCGATGTGTGACGCCGAGGACGTCACGGCAGCTGTCATGGCCGCTGTTGTTGCTGCCGTGTCGTTACTGCTGCTGTTGTTGTCGTTGTTGTTACGGCACAAATCGATAATGTGTACGTCACTCATCACACGCGATCGCGCGCACGCCTCAGTCACTGCACGCAGCGACGGCGCTGTGCACTCGCTGCTGTTGTTGTTGCCGCAGATGCGTGTGTGCAGCACTGCTACGCGCTGCGGTGGTGTAGAAGCAGCAGCAGCCGCTGTCGTTGTCATTGTCGTCGCTACGACGCCGTGACGGCTGCCGTGTGCATCTGCATTGTTGTTGCTACTGCAGTCGAGCACTACGTGACGTACATGCAGACGTTGCTGCAGCTCACACGTCAGCCACGCTGGCGGCGACGACATTGTCGTTGCTGTCGCATCACCGCCTGCATCTGCTGTTGTCGTTGCCGTTGTCAGTGTGCGCAACAGCAGCTGCTGTGACGACGTTGACGACGACAATGGCGACAATGCCGCAGTCACAGCAACACTCGCACTATTGGTGTTGCTGTTGTTGCTGTTGCTGTTGTTGTACAGCGTCTGATGATGTGTGCACGCCTCGGCAGCGAGAGCGACGTCACACAGCGACGCACTCACCGCCAACAGCCACTTATCCGCGCACAGCACACCGCGAGCATCGCGATAGGCGGGCCACCAACGTCCGCGTGTGACTGCACTCGCGCTGTCGCTGTGGTGGTGGCTGCTGCTGCTGTTGTTGCTGTTGCCGCTTGTGCGCATGTCGACAATGTACACAGGCTGCGATGTCGTGTACGGTGGCGGCAGCAGCGCCTCGAGGGGCTGCACAAGGCGACGGTAGCACGACTGCGTAGTGGCACACCAGCGATGTGCAAGCAATGTCAGCTCGTCATCCTTGTCGTCGTCGCTCTTGTTGTCATTGTTGCGTGCAGCCACTGTGCTGACAATGTGCTGCAATGTTACATACACATCGTCATCGTTGTCGTCATCGCTTGTTCGTGTCACGGGCTGTGACGTTGACGTCGCTGCCGTGTCGGCGCCGCTGTTGTTGCCGCTGCCGCTGCTGCTCGTCGCGTGCGCAGTCGCAGGTGTCAAGTGACGCACGCACACGACTGCGTCGATGGTGTGTTTGGTGTCGTTACTGCCGCTGCTGCCATTGCCGCTGCTGTTGCTGCCATTGCTTGCGTCCTCGTGTGCTTGTCGCAGCACATACGCCGTCGTGTGCGCCACTCCCACGCGATCGACACAACGACTGTAACACACCACGCTGCAGCCCTCGTGTTGACACTGACGCAGCAAACATTGCAGCAGGCTCGCCGGCCCGCTCGCCGTCATCCAGCGCACACACGGCTGCAGCAGAGGTGAGCAGTCGAGGGGCATATTATGCAGCGCACCCACACGTCGCACACCGCAACGACTGCCGCTGCTGCTGCCGCTGCTGCCGTGACTGCTGCCGCTGCTGTGGTGACTACTGCTGTTCTGACTGCGTAGTGGCAGCTGTGGCTGTGCCATCATCATCGTCGTCGTTGTTGTCGCGGCTGCTGTTGTCATGTTGTTGTTGTTGTTGTTGTTCACACCGCCGCGCCGCGTCGCACGACGCCGCCACGCCTCGCGTGCGGACCAGCGCTGTGCGACGCTGTGTGGCGACTCAGCATCGTCGCTGTCGCCGTCGTCGGCTGCACCGCAACGTCTGTTGCCGCTGCTGTGACCGATGATGCGACTGCCGCTACCGTCACTGCTCATGCGTACATTGTCGCATACACAAGCAGCAACAGGAGCGACAGCTGACGCTGTCGTTGTTGCCGTCGTTGTGTTGGTTGTCGTGCCGCTCGCACCATTGCACCGTGACGGCGTCGACACGACGGCATTGTTGCTGTTGTTGACACGCGTGTGACTGTCACCAGCAGCACCCGCAGCGGTAGCGACATCGCCGTCGAGCAGCCGCAGCGCCGTCGCGTAGAGCTGTCGCGCCATCACTGCTCGCAGCGCAAACGCGCCGAGCGACTCATCGGCGCCGCCGCCCAGACAACTCGCGTGCACACCGCCATCAATGAGTGCGACGTAGAACAGCTCCGCGTCGACGAGGACGTCCTCGGCGAAGAGCGCCAGACTGCGCAGCAGCTGCACATCGACAGCAGCCGCAGCCGTCGTCGTCGTCGTTGCAGCAGCAGCAGCAGCAGCAGCAGGAGGAGGAGGAGGTAGAGGTGATGCTGCCGTTGTTGTTGTCAAGATGTTCAGCATGCAACGCTCGAGCTCGTCGAGCAACATCGAGGACAGGTGCTGCAGCTGCGAGTGCGCCGCGTGCAGCGTCACCACATCGTCCGCAGCACCACCGCCACCACCACCGCCGCCCCTGCCACCACATCGCCACTGCTGTACGAGCAGCTCGACCTGTGTGCAGCGGGCGTCGAGCTCAGCAAAGAGCGGATCAGCAGCGGCGGCTGTGCTGCGTGCACGAGCGCGTCGTGGCGTCTGTGCCGTAAACGCACACGTGTCTGCTGCTGCTGCTGCTGTTGTTGTTGTTGCCGTCGTCGTCTGTGCGCGTGTGTTGTGGTGGTGGTGGTGTGCCGCGGTCGTCGTCGCCGTCGTCGCGTCTGTCGCAGACGCAGCGGGCAATGGCACGGAGGTGACGACGCTTGTTGTTGTCGCTGTTGTCGCTGTTGTCATCAGCGCTCGCTTGTCTGCGAGTGCGTGCGGTGACAACAACAACGACGAGGGCGGTGGGGAGGCGGGTGGCTGCACATGTGGCGTTGTTTGCTGCTGCTGCTGCTCTTGTGTTGTTGTCGTCTGCTGCTGCGGCTGTTGTTGTTGTTTTGCTGTTGTTGCTAGGCGTGACGTGACGTTGTTGCCGCTCTGCTCCATCTGCGCGACCGCAACAGCGTCGTCGTGCTTGTCGTCGTCCGCGGTGGCGGCAAACATCGTTGCCGTTGCCGTGACTGCTGCGGCAGCCTCCTCGTCCTCGTCATCATCATCGTCATCGTCATTGTTGTTGTGCTCATTGTCGTGCTCGTCGTCCTCGTCCTCGTCGTCGTCCTTCTTCTTCGCGTGCTGCTCGTCATGATCGATCAGCTCATCGTGGCTGTACACCATGGCGCGCATGTCATCGACTGCAGCAGCAACAGCTTCGTTATCGTCAGCATCGGCTGCAGCATCGTCGTCGTCCTCGTCGTCGTCGTCATCATTGCTGGCGTCCTCGATGCTGTAGATGTACTCTGCTGCATCGGCGTACATGTCATCGTCGTCGTCATCGTCGTCGTCATCGCCGTAGACGTCATCGTCATCGTCTGCCATGTCATCTCCATCGTCGTCGTCGTCAACGTCACCGACATGGCCGCCGTCATCATTGTCATCGTCATCGTCGTCGTCGAGCACGACTGGCACACTCGCGCTGACGCCGCCGGGGCGACGGCTGCCCTCACCCGCCCTGTTGCCCTCCGTGTCTGACACGAGCGCAGCTGCTGCACTTGTTGCTGTTGTTGCTGTTGCAGCAGCATTCGTTGTTGTTGTTGTCGCTGTGCTTGCTGCTGCTGCTGCAAATGACGATGACGTCACCGCGCCTGTGGACCGGCGTGGGGTGCGGGTGCGCTCAACGTGGTAGTATTGCACCCGATAGCCGTGCTCGCTATCTGCGCTGTACAGGTGCACAACGAGGCTGCGCGAGTGCTGCAGCAACTCGCGTGGCAGCTGCTGCGCCACCGACAAGAACAGGCTCTGGTCGCTCTGATAGCGCAGCAGCTGATCATAGTTCAGCATGCGCACAAACAACGCCGTGTGCTGCGCAATCCACGCGTACAGCGGCGGCAGGGCGGTGTGTATGTGACGAAGAATGGCAGGCAGCGCTGTGCGACTGCTGTGCGCGCGATCGGTAATCAGCCGCATCGTCGGATGTGCACACATCTTATCGAAGAAGGTGCCATACGACATCCTCGTCGTCGGCGGCTGTGTTGTGGTGCCGTCATTGTCGGCTGCTGCTGTCGTTGTTGCTGTTGTTGTTGTCGTCACGTCCGCGTCGTGGCGATCATCCTCGACATAGTCGAGCGCGTCCGTGTTGTCGCCATCAAACGCCTGCGTCAGCGCGTACAGCTGCTCGAGACCAATGCGGCCATGTGGATAGGGTAGTATGGCCGACGACGACGACGAGGACGGCGACGACGTCGTTGTCGTCTGCTGCTGCCGCCGTTGTCGCTGCTGCAAGTGTGTCGTTGGCTCGCGTGTAGCGTTGGCCACACGCTTGCCGCGCGTCGTCCTTGTCGCTGTTGTCGTCGTCAACGGTGTCGCGTGCGTCGATGACGATGACGGCAGCAATGCCACACCACCCTCGCTTGCGTGTGACTGCCCCGCCACTCTCGCACACACGGCCGTGTCGTCGTCATCGTCGTTCGTGTTGCCGCCGCCGCCCGTCATCACTGTCGTTGCGGTCGCTGTGTTGGCGGCCGTGGCACTGCTTTGCGCCTCGCAGTCGTCATCATTGTCGTTGCCGTAATTGTTGTTGCTGCTTGTTCGTGTGCGCTGTGGCTTACCAAAGACGCACAACACACGCGTCGTCTCGCCTGCTACAGCACCGCCGTGCGTACGACGTGCTCGCGTCGTGTCACACGCCTTGTCGAGTGCAGCGACGTCAAGTGGCGTTGCCGCCGCTGCCTCACCTGTCGTGACGTTGTTGCTGTTGTTGCTGTTGTTGTTGTTGTTGTTCGTCTTGTCAGACGGCTGTGACGACGACGACGGTGACAGCAGCGTTGCTGCTCGCACAACACGACCGTGCAACAGCACCTTGACGCTGTCACGATCAAAGGCGAAGTGACGCACCGCACACTCGACAAGCCGCTCGACCGTCAATGGCGGTGTCAGTGTGCACGTTTGTCCGCTGATTGTGCGCAACATCACGGCAGTCTGTATCGTCTTACTGCCATCACTCTCATGGCCGCTGCTGTTGTTGCTGTTGCTGCTGCTGCTGTGACGTGCGCTTGTCATCGCCTTGCTCTGCTGTTGCTGCTGGTGATGATGTTGTGTCATGCTGTCGCTGCTGCGCGTGCGCTCGTCGGCGTCACCGTATACGTACACACACAGACGCGTGTCTCGCACTTGTCTTCGTTGTTTGCGCGGGTGCAATGTACGGTCGTCAGCGCGTGCAGCACCTCGTACTTGCCTTGCTAGTGCTAATCTCTCTATATATACAAACACACACTCTCCTTCTTGTGTACATATAGGTGCGTGCGTGCATGCATGCACAAACGCAGTTGCGTCACAACAACAACAGCAGCAAGAAGCAATGACAACAATAGCAGCAACAGCAACAGCGGCAACAAGTCATGGCAGGGTGTACATGTGCTCATGTGCGCAATGTCATGCACGGCTGCGTCAGCTTGCTTGTTTGCGTTTAGCATAGTAGCCACTACGTGCGGGGGGTGTGCAGAGGAGGCGTACGTGTGTACATGTCTGTGTCTGACTGCGTGTGTGTGTATGTTTGTTTGTTTGTTTTTTGTACATTTACGGTTTGCTGCGTATGCTAACGTTCGTCTGCAGCAAAAAGTGCTGATGCGCGCGGCACAATGTGCACAGCCGTGTGCGTGTACAATGTATACCAGTGTAGTTACGTTTGTGTTTGCCTGTTCGTTTACGTATGCAGTCTGCATACAGTCGTCATCACATACACACACACACACACATGCACACTTACTGACTGTTTGACATCACGTACACACACATACATACACGCATACACGAGAAACCAACGCGCGAGAGTTGTAGTGAGAGGCAGACACATGTGTAGCACTGTGCTGTCGTCTCTACTTCTTGTCTAACAACACAATCACTGCAGTTGTATGCACATTCTCGCGCTACCCGCACAACGCTTCATGACGGCATACACACGCCTTACCTCACCACACCCGTTACACATAAACACACACACACAGAGAGAGAGAGACACATACACATACACTAACAGCCACATACAAACACACATACACACACACACATACACACACACATACACGCGCAGATGCATGCATGAGTACGAGTGCGTGCACACACACACGCGAGAGACACAGAGAGAGAGAGAGAGACAGAGGCAGATACGTAAACAAGACGCAACCAGTATACTGCACGTCGACGTACAGCGTCAGTCACTCTCCTACACATACATGACTACATACCTTGTGCGTTACTGGCGACGCACCATGCACGACTCGACACATACGTGTCAGACCACTTACATATATTTGCACACACACACACACTGAACTCCCATACAAATACACACAGAGAGGGAGACACATACATGCACGACCACACAACTTCTGTGTGTGTGCGTGTGTGTATACGTGCGTGTGTGTACACAACCGAAAAGAGGGACGGTCACTTTTTTGCTTATGCAGCTCGACGATGACGCGTGCCGCGGTGCCTGCGCGAGGCCGCCGACGGCTCGCGTGCACACGCACGCACACACACACACATACATACACACACGCGTGTGTATGCTAGTGTGGAGGGCAGCAGCATCTTTGCCGTGTGTGTGCGCGTGTGTGCGTGACTACGCGTGCATGTACAAGCATGCATACATAGAAACATGTATGTTTGCTGTCTTGTGTATATGACAATGTGCATGCATGCATGCATGCGCGTGTGTATTTATATGTGTGTGTGCACACATACACATGTACAAAACGACATACATACACACATACATTCCTTCATACATACATACATATATACATATGTGCATACATATACACATGCTTGTGTGTGTATATGTATATGTAAACCTTATGCTCGCTGCTCGCTGATGCTGCTGTCGTCGCAGCTACTCTCTGTCTCTTCGCTGGCTTACTTGGAACTATATGCACCGTCGCAGACATTGCCATTGTATGTATGCAAGTATGTACACAGTTGCACACGAATGTTTACAGGCACGCCGAGTTGCGACACCTGGTGCTCCATCACGCACGCACACACGCACACACAGACTGAGAGGTCGAGGGTGTGAGTCAGAGAGAGAGAGGAGGGGAGTGGAGTGCAGAAAGGAAGCACGACATCGCCGACTGCGCATGTATACAATTGTGTGTGTATATATATACGTATACACATTGACAAACGACCATGTATGTGAAACTGAGCATACGTATGACCTTTGCCAGCGCAGGCAGCGTGCGTGCGGAGGGAGCAACAGAGAAAGAAACACAGACAGATAGAGAGCGAGTGCGAGAGAGTGCGTGTGTGTGAGGGCAACAGCGAGAGAGCAAGAAAGAGAGAGAGAAAAAGTGTGAATGCGCGCACGAAGGACCGACTGCAGAGAGAGGGTGTGTAGGTGGAAAAAAAACAGCGAAAGCGACAAAGAGTGTGTGTGTGTGATTGTGTGTAATTGTGTGTACAGCAAGACAACGGTAGTGGTAGAGGTGTAAATAAGTGGCGTACGCAAACGAGCAACGCGACCGACACATACACATAGATACATACAAAGATACGCACATACACACACGCACACACACATACACAACACACACACTCATACGCGAGCGCGTACACTGACGTCACTACACTGTGCACGTGCGCAAGTGAATCGGTCCACACAAGAAATACACACACACGCACAAAGGCACACAAAGTAGAGTGCCGCTCGTGTGCCTGCCTTGTCAACTACGACGCAGTCAACGACGATGACAAGGCAGATGCACATGTGTGTGTGCGTATGTGTGTGTATGTGTGTGTATGTTAGCAACAAACGCACTGCAGCCACGCAGAGATACAATGCTGACGATATCTCGTTTTCGTATCGACACCGCTCGTACACATGCATACATACATCATCTATAACATTCTCGCACACTGTACATGAACGTCCGCACACGCACACATACACACACGCACACACGCACATATACACACATGCAAGCTAGTGTGCATGTGCGTGCGTATGTCAGTAAGCACTTGACAGTTTACGTGCACATGTGCGTACGTATGCATGTGTGCGTATGTCAGTAAGTCTGCAGCGTAACAACCACACGCACACGCCGCTGACCAGAAAAGAAAACAAAACACACACACACATACACACACACACACACACACATACATGACAACGCACATAGCGTCGGCCCAGCTGGTGAAACAGAAAGACAAGCGAGCAAGCGGTAAGTCAGACGACATGCGCGTGTGCGCAAGTGCACTTTTGTTTGTTTGTGTGTGTGTAACATGCGCATTTTTGCTTACGTTGCTGCTTGTATGTATGTATGTGTGTGTGTGTGTGTATGTGCGTATGTGTGTGTGTATACATGTACGCGTATGCGCTCCTTGCCGCTATATATATATATATATAAAGAGACACATATCACAGAGCGCAGAAGAGAGAGAAAGAAACAGAGAAGGGCACAGACAGAGAGAGAAAGGTGGCAGAGACGGCGAAAGAGGAGGATGTTACGGCAGTCGTGTGTCGTGGCCGATTGTGTGCGTATGCGCGTGTGTGTGTCTTCGTGTGTTCGTGCTTTTGTGCACGCGGCTATGTGCGTGTCAACAAAGTCGAACAGGACAAGAAAAGTGAGCGGGCGGGCGACCAGCGAACAGTCGAGGGCACGCGTCGCACAACATGTCGCGTAACAACTACACATACACAACGAGAAGGAAGTGAGGTAGTGACGGGTGGCGGGCGAGAGTGTAGAGAGGGCGTGTGTGTGTGTGTGTGGTGTAGCAAACGAGCAACACCACGACGAAAGAAAACAACAAGACGCTACGACACGCGCGTACGCATGCGTGTGCGTGTGCATGTTTGCATGCGTGTGTGTGCATGTGTCTGTGTCTGTGTTTGTGTATGCATGTCAACACGTATATACATGTAACGCATACAAGCATGCGTACACGCACGATGTAATGCGTATATATATGTGTGTGTGTGTGCATGCGCCGTCTACGGCATATGCGCAGTGGCCTAGCTGTACATATGCCGTATGTGTGTGTGTATATATATGTGTGTGTGTGTACACAATGATACGAAGAATGCGTTACGACATGCAGCTCACGTACACACATCAAGAGGGAGAGCAATGTGTGCGTGAGAACGCGAGGGGGTGGTCGAGTGAGAAGGGTAAAGCTACGCACTGCACACGCATGACACACAAGTCACACACACATACACACGCGCACGCACACATATGTGTCAAACACAGTGTCACACACACAGATGGCGCGGGAAAAGGACGACAGGAGAGTCAAACAGGAGCGAGTGAGGCGTGACAAGCATGATGGCGTATATGCATGCACACGCTTACACACAGAGAGACACACACACAGTCGTGTGCGTTTGTGCGCAGGTCTACGCATATGGGTTATGTGTGCTGCTGGTGTTGCTGCTTGCGCTGCCACTTGCAATGCTGCCCTGGCGCTGCTGCTGTTGCTGCTGCTGCTGTTGCTGCTGACGCTGCTGCTCTTCATGCAGCGCCTTTGCCGCGTCCGCCTCCTTGCGCTGCGCCACTTCCTCGGGTGTGGGCAAGACGTGCAAAAAGCGGCACGACTCGCCAAGGCGACACAGATCCTTCAGGCGAAAGTGTGCACAGTGCTGCATGCGCTTGCGCGACGGTATGTTGTTCATCTCTTGCTCATAGTACTTGGCATACGTCTTCGCGCCCTCGGTCATGAGCACATTGCTGCCCATGTAATCATGGAACGTGTCCAGACTATTCTGGTCAAACACCCGCACGACCATCTCCGCAGGCAGCCGTGGCACACCACTCATCACGTCGGCGTCGTTCAGGTGCGTCGCGTTCATGTTGCTCTCGCGCACCGACTCAAAGTCCTTCAGGCTGCAGTGTATGTCCGTGCACTCGTCCTGCTTGTCGCACGTACCGGTGTTCGTCATGTCGGCGCACAGCTTGAACTTGGTCTTGAAGTTGTCGCCGTGGTCGTTGAACATGACAATGTAGTCCTGGCTGCCCTTCGTCACCTTGACACACTCGCTCGGGATGTTGTAGTACCGCGTCAGTGTCGGGTCGTAGCAGTGCACACGAAAGCCCGCCTCGTAAGCCGTGTGGCCGTCCTCGAGGCGCGTCGTCACTGGCTCAATCGTGTCCCACATGTACTCGAGGCCGGCCACATGCACGCGATCGCACCCGCTGCCATGCATGCACCCGCGCAAGCTGAGAAAGTCCAAGCAGAGCAGCAGGGTCGGCAGCTTGTCATTGTTTACCGCCGTCGTCGCCGTCGCCGCCGTCGTCGTGGCCGCCGCGCCACCGGTGGCGCCGGCGGCGTGGTGCAGGCTCTGCAGCTGTGGCCGCAAGTCGGCCATGGTGCTGTAGATGCGATTGAGCTTGATGTTCAGTATCTTCTTTGTGTTGGGGTGCACAATGCGCAGCGTCGGCGTCTTCTCGGGCACAGCATTGTTGCTGCTGAAGTGGTGCTGCTGGTTGTAGTAGTAGTTGTTGTGCACCTGACGGTGAAAGTGCGAGAAGCTGTGCGGCATGTAGCCGCCTCCGCGACCTCGCCCACCGCCGTAGCGCATGCCACCACCACCACCACCGCCGTACAAAGGCGTGTTGGCGGCAGAGTTGTTGTTGTTGTTGCTGTTGACGCTGATGCTGTTGTTATTGTGCCGGCTGATGCTGCTGTGGCTGTGGCTCATGCTGCTGCCGCTGCTGTTGTTGTTGATGACATTGTTGCTCGTGCTGCTGTTGTTCGGGCTGTGATGGCCACCACCACCACCACTCGGGTAGCGCATCGCGTTTTGTACATAGGGCAGCCCCATCTGCTGTTGCTGCTGCGTCGCTGCCGCCGCGGTGGGCTGCTGCGCGTAGCTGTACGGAAACATGTTGTGCTGCTGTTGCTGTTGTTGCTGCTGCTGCTGTTGCAGCGAAGACGGTTGTGGTACTTGTTGCTGTTGCTGCTGCGGATGCATGTAAGCTGACGACGACGACGTCACAAAGTTCATGTGCGCCTTCGCGCCGACACCGCCACCACCAATGCTGGTGTTGCTCGGGTTCGAGTACGCCGTATAGTATTGCGCCGTCGATGGCGGCTGCTGTTGCTGCGACGGCGGCGGCTGTTGTACTTGTTGTAGGTGCTGCGGCGTCTGCTGCTGCTGCTGGTAGCCGTACTGCGAAGGGAAAATGTGGTGATGCTGCTGCTGCTGCTGCTGCTGCTGCTGTGCGGCAGCCGCAGCAGCCGCCGCCGCCGCCACCGCCGAGGCGGATTGCTGCGTGGGCGACTGATTGTCGCGGAAGATCATCTGCTGGTTGCCTGTCCCGGCAACGTCCATCGAGAACATTGCTGTGGTGTACGCAATCGTCACACGTCACAGAGGCAAGCTACGCACGACAACACGTCGGTGCAACGAGGTGCTTGTACGTCAACGACAACAAGCCTGTTAGGCACTCGCGCGTGTGTGCGTGTACGCGGGGTGCGGTGTTTGTTTGTATATGTATGTAGACAAAGGCACGCGTGTGCGTATACAACAAGTGACTTGCTCCTGTGAAGCCTGTGTGAGTGTGTATATATATGTGTCTGTGTGTGTGGGTCGGTGCACGTGCGTATACAGACTTTTTGGTGTCTTCGTCCACTCGTGTGTGTGTGTGTGCTGTGTGACGTGTGTGTGTTGTGTGCGTATATATAAATGCTGGTGTACGTATATGTATATGCGTATGTATGTGTGTGTGTAGAGGGCCGCTGCCTATTGCTCCAATGGCATGCGCGTTAGCAAATGCGCGTCAACGTATACGTGTAAGTGGTTGCTGTCTGTGTTTGTGTGTGAGTGTACGCGTATAAGCTGCTTGTGCCAGTAGTAGTGGTCGTAGTAAAAGGTCAAAGCACACGTCCGCACGCACGCGTCAATACGAGCACACCAACGTCAAGGTGATGTCGCTCGTGCAACTGTACACAACGGTGTATATGCGAGTGTATATGCGTCTGCGTCTGCGTGTGTGTGTTTTGTATGTGTATACGTTTGCAACGGCAAGAAACAACAGCACGTCTGGAGCTGTATTGTCGTTGACTAAAGTACGTATGTACAACGGTAGCGGGATGTATGTGTGTGTGTATGTATGTATGTATGTTTGTGTGTGTGTGTGTGCTTCACGCGCAAATGTTGTACGCACGTATGTGCTCAGGCGTGTGTATGTGTGTGTGTCTTTGTGTATTTGTTTGTGTGCAGAGAAAGCGAGGAGGTAGTGAGACTAACAGCAAAGGCAATTGCACTAAGCGTTACTAGATACAAGGATGGCGACCTACAAGAGCGCAAACAAAAAACGGACACACAAGTAGCAAACGCAAACAGTGGCATGGGGCAGTGTCGTGCAACACAGAGCATGTCACACATATACACAAGTAGCCGCGTCTGCGTGTGCAGCACGCGATTGCGTATGTATGCATGCATATGTGTGTATGTGTACGTATGTGTGTGTACGTGTGTGTGTATGCAAAAACACATTCGTGTGTGCGTACAAGCAACGCTTGTTGTCATGCGGCGCATGTCATGTGTACACGCCTTGTGCCACGCTTGCGTGTTGCGGTGCCATGTGTGTGTATTTGTGTGCATGTGTATGTTTTACTGTGTGTATGTGTTACTGTGCATGTGTATGTGTGTGTGGATGTGTCATCACGTCCTCTTTGCGGTCGGTGTGTGAGCGCGTAAGCACACAGAAGCACACACACACAGACAAGTGAGAGAGAGAAAGAGAAAGAAGCACATATATACACACACACACCGGTGGCGTGAGAGGAAGAAGCGTGCACATTACGCGTGTGTGTGCGTGCGTCAACAACACACACACACACACATACATACAGAGGTGTATACGTGCCTGATGCCTATACATTGCAAGACTAACTGTACACGCAGTCATACACACACATACAAGCACGCACACGTACACATACACACACAGAGAGAAAGAGAGGTACACGCAGTCGATGCAACACGACACGTATTGCTACATGTACAAACGTTGCGGTGCATCGCTTACTACACACGTACACGACGACGTAACAAACAGTCACCGTGATCTTACAATGCATGCATGCCTACAAAGAGAAAGAGAGAGAGAGAGACACACACAGTGAGAGACAGAGAGTGTGAGAGAACAACATGTGCGAACAAATGCAAAGCAAAAGTTGTGTGTGTGTGTGTGTGTGCATGTGCATGCATGTATACGTGAATGTGTGCATGTATACAGAGGAGCATAAGCCGAGGTACAGAGTGAGAGAGTGGTGGGTAGGGGAGGGCGGGGCGCGTGCACGAGCACACACTTGTATAAACGTGTGTGCACATGTGCTGCTGATACCGGGGAAAGAGAAGGCACATGGGCAGAGACGTCAACAGTGAGCGTCAGCGCATGCTCACTGCACAGTGTGCAAGTGTGTATGTATGTTGCATTACACACATACACATGCACTGACACATACATATGTACATGTACACATAGACACACACACACACACACATACTAACACATCGTCATACACACACACTCACATGTACACACATACAAACGAGGCAAAGTTGTATGAGCATGTGTAACTTATGCGACGACAGCAACACAGCATAGCCACACGTGGTCCCATTCAGTGTGCTTGTGCGAGGACATGCTACCATTACTGTTCACACACCCATAGACAGAACTACACACACATGTAGATGAGTGTGTGTGTATACATATAGGCGCGCACAAACACGCACACAAGGAAAAAAAACACAAATTGACAGATATACAAATGTACTCGCGCGTCCATCATACATGGACAACAACAACACAAAACGAATGAGCTGGACAAGGCACAACGCTGCGACACACACACACACACACAGCACGACGAATGCACACACGTGCAGTGTAACACACACACACACACACACACACACAGACCTGTACAAATACGCAAACAAAGCACGACAGCGAGAGAGAGGGAGAGAAAGACAGACAAACAGACGCGTGCACATATACACATATATATAATTGTGTGCACGCGTGTGTGTGTGTGTGTGTGTGTGCAGCGTCCATGTCATGGCGAAAGTGCGTATGGGTTGTTGCGACGCGGTGACACAACCGCGCCGCCCTTGACCGCCTCCGTCGAGCACGCCTCGGGCAGCTGTATGACCTCCGCCATCGCAAGCACCGCAGGGTCACCAATCGGCACACGCAGCACCGACGTGTTGGGTGAGAGGCGGGCAGTTGGCAAGATGCTGCCCACACCGTGTCGTGTCATCACTGCGCTGCCGTTGCGCAACGCAGTGACGCTGTTGTTGCTGCTACTAATATTGCTGCTACTGACATTATTGTTGCTGTTCAGCACCGCAGGCACTGCACGCGCGTACACTGCCGAGCTGGGCGACAACGACGGCGACACCACACCACTTTGTGCCGCCGCCGGCGTCATGGCGGCTGCTACCTTGCCACCAGCAGCACCCACACCACCGCCCGCCGTGGCTGCGCGCGTCGCAAACGGTACGCCGACAACAACAGATGGCGATTGACATGGTGGCAACGGCGGCACGGCAGCCGCGTCGGCAAACGACGCTGTCGTCACATTCAGCACCATCGGCAATCGACGTGCATCCTCGTAGCTGCTGTAGTTGGCGCCACTCAATGACGGCATAATCGACGCGTCCATGTTGTTGCTGTTGCTGTCGCTGCTGCTGTTGTTGTTGTTGCCACTGCCGTGCACATACCCACCACCACCTCCAACGCCCGTACTACCTTGTGCAAGGCTTGCCGCGGCAAAGTACGCCGCACTATTCTTCGATGCACGGCTTTGCACGACGGGCGCCGCCGTCATGGCAGCGCTAGTCGACGCCGCACCCGACGACGCAGCAGCCGCCGCCGCAGCAGCAGCAGCAGCAGCACTTGTTGGCACAGCCACCGTCGGCGGCGAGACAGGCATGCGAGCCGACAGCACAGGGCTCAGCCGCGGCGTCGTCATCGTGTCCTCGTCGTCCTGCAGCGGTGTCGCGAGCGCCA
>JAKVQF020000874.1:0-59589 GCA_023091115.2 Trypanosomatidae sp. Fi-14 | reverse complement strand
CGAGTGTCATGCCGCTGTTTGGCACATATGTGTTGACAATGGCGAGCGCTGGCGAGCACGCCGACGAGGCGACTGGGATGAAGACAAGGCACGGCAGCTGCACCGTAGTTGTTGCGTGCGAGAGGAATGTGTACTGTGGTGAAGGTAACAAAAACATATTTTGCGTCTCCTCTGTGTAAAAGTTAACATTTTCAACCTTTTTTGTGTGAAGATGTATCGTAGGCATAATGCACAGATCACGTACGATGTAAAAGATAATATGACGGTGAACGGGCAACGCTGCGCAGCATCGCGGCATAGCTATGTAGCGCGACCCTTGACAGCAGCTGTGTGTGACACATCACGTCCATGCACATCACTACCCCGCACTCGCTGGCTACCGACGGTAACAAGGCGTTGTGCAGGTACCAGCGTCACCGCAGCACGTGCAGATAACTTAGCAAGCGCATTACTGCACAACGAAGACCTTGCACGGGCACAACTGCTGCAATCCGAGGCGGAGCATCGCGCAGGAATGTATTTGCATTGCGTCCATGCGTGCCGTGTTATAGCGTGTCGGCGTTGCTGTGAAACGCCACGCCGTCTGCTTGTTGCACGTGACAGTGACTTGTTACGTGCGCTGCTTGCTGCAGAACGACGCATCTCCGTCCTCGAAGCCCTGCGATGAATGCATGTGCAAATTATTTGTAAACTGTGCGTGTATATGTGTGTAAATTTATATGTTGTGCACTACGCCAATTTTTCATTTGCTTGTTGTAGTATTCGTGCTTACGCTATTGTGATAATTATTGTGTGCGTGTTACGTGTCGAGCTTGCTCTCTGCCTCGTTACCGCATTTACATCATTCTGCATTGTTGTGCAACAAACACTTTTCTCCTCGTCGTCATCATGGGCTGCAAGTCGTCGAAGGCTGGCACGGCATCCAAGTCGCACTCGCACTCGCATGAGAAATCGGCGGCCGACCGCAAGGTTGCGTGGGAGCGCATCAAGGAGCGCCTTCCGCGCCACAAGACACCTGAAGCGAAGCAGCGCCGCATCGAGCTGTTCAAGCAATTTGACAAGAGCGGCAACGGCCGCCTCACGCTCGAGGAAACGTACCAGGGCTGCGTGAACGTGTTGCATCTTGATGACTTCACGACGCACCTGCGCGACATTGTCAAGCGCGCGTTCAACAAGGCAAAGGACCTTGGCAATCGCGCCGCTGACACAGGCTCGAGCGAGTATGTCGAGTTCCTCGAGTTCCGCATGATGCTGTGCTACATTTATGACTACTTTGAGCTGACAGTCATGTTTGACGAGATTGACAAGTCGGGCAACCAGCTTATCGACAAGGTTGAATTTGTGAAGGCGGCACCAAAGCTGCGCGAGTGGGGTGTCGAAATGACTGACCCTGTCGCTGTGTTCCACGAAATTGACGCCAACGGCTCGGGCTCGATCACGTTTGACGAGTTTGCAGCCTGGGCTGCGGCGAAGCGTCTGTCGGCAGATGGTGACCCAGACAATGAGTAACACGTGACATTATAGCGCGTCTGTGATGTATATATCTCCTTTCACAACCGTCATCTTACTCTCGACAAACTTCTCTCTCTCGCTGTTTTGTATGTGCTCGCACTTATATATGCCAGAGTAAATATACACATACACACACACGCGTGTGTTTTCTGTTTGTGCTGATGCAAGGTGTTGTGGTGTGCTTTTCGCCGCTGTACTCGTGAGATTACGTGCGTGTATGTGAGTGTATGCATCCATTTACATGCTTCTTTGTGTGCATGACAGATTGTGTATTACAATATCTGTAATGTCGTCGTGAACAGGTATACGCCGGCGCGGTCGTGTTTGTATGTGTATCTACGCAGCTGTATGTGTGTATATGTGTATGTGCGTAGTTTGCTTTCGCGCCTGTGAGTCAATGATGCTGCAAAATGAGTAGTTGCGCGTGCGCGTATATCTCTCTCTCTATATATGTATATGTATGTATGTATGCAGCAAGCGGGGTTATGGTGTTTGTGTGATGACGCGAGGGTTTGTTGTGCATAGTCGTTACGAGGCATCCACAATGTGCGGAGAGGCAAAAAAGTCGTGCCATCAGCATGCGGAAAAATACGCGCGACGGTGACGTGAAGGTGTGTATAACAAGCACACGCAATGCGACGTGACAACGCGCAGCGACAAAGTAAGCAAACGTGTGTTCGTGCGCGTGTGGGTAGTGTGTCAAAACGCGGCTTTCTGAAGGCACTCGTGCAAAATGGTCAGGCGCGGTGCACTTTTTTTGTGTGTATGTGTATGTGACGTGCGCTTGTAGAGGTGAATGCGGCGCGCTAGTAACATGGCAAAGCATTAGCAAAGAGAATGATCCGTCACGACACTTTGCACAGTTCCGCGTTACTTGCTTGTCGATGCAGTTGTCTTTTTGCGTCGCTATTGCCACCTTTTTGCGTTTGCTTGTTGTTTGTGTGTGTGTGGCGTAGTGACGTTGGTGACGACGCGGCAATGAAGATCAAGAAGAAGGAGCTGCGCAAGCGACAGCCACAGCTGCCGATCAACTACCCCGATCCTGAGGTGTTGCCCGAGGCGGTGCCAGGTGCGGCTATCGATGTTGTGGCCGAACTCGCGCATGTAGATGTGCTGTGCAAGCGTCTGGCGCACAATGAAGTTGTCGTGCGCGACGCGGCGCTCGCTGATGTACCGCGCTACCTACAGCGCATGACGCAGCCAATGCAGGCGATGGAACGCGACTACGCCGACGAAGTGCGCAGCACGCGTGCGTACTACCGCGCACACCCGCACGCAGATCGTCTGTACCACTATGACAATTTGCCGCTCGCCCTTGCGCGCTATCGCGCGCAAGCGCACAAGCGTGCCGCTGCTGCACAGCGTCGTGACGAGCTGCGCGCTCTGCGCGAGCGCCGCGCCGCCGAGGCGCAGGCGCGCGCGACTCACGGCCGCTTTGCGCTGCCGTCAGCAAAGGACGATGGCAACGGCAGCGACGATGGCGAATGCGCGGTGGGCAGCCGCAGTGTTGGCGGTGACGATCACACATGTGCGACTGTGGTGACGCAGCGCGGCGAGGAGGCTGTGGGCGAGCGTGTGCGGCGTGCGCGTTATGAGCTCTGGATGCGGCACTGGTGCGACGTCGAGCTTGTCTTTCTCAAGCTTAGTCGTGGCATCTACTACTGCCTCTGGCACTCGGACAAGCCGCTTGTGCAGCTCAGCTGCGCGGAGCGCATTGCTTCTCTGCTGCACGCGCCCTGTACGACGCGCTGCAAGGTGCTCTTTTACGGCGCGCTACTGCGCGTGCTTTCGCGCGAGTGGCCGACGCTTGACCACTATCGCCTCGACAAGTACCTTGCACTGGTGCGCAAAATGCTGTACACGCTCTTTGTCTTTGTTGCGACGGTCGCGGACGAGGACGTGGGCGATGGCGACGACGCAGACGCAGCCTCCGCGGCGCACACGACAACCTACAACGACAAGAATGACACAGTTGGCAGCGTCAAGGTCGACGGCATCGCTGCGGCAACGTCTGACGATGCGGCGACGGTGACGAGTGCGTCGCGCAAGCGCACACGCGCGGAGGCGGGTAATGTTGTTGTGACGCAGCGTAGCGTCGATGGCATCGTCGCCGCGTACACCACGACGCGCTTTGCTCGGCAGCCTGTGCTTTGCGAAGTGCTGCGCATGCTCTGCTTTTTGTTGCATCAGCAGCTCGTGCCAGTCGCCGGCAGCGTCGGCATGACGATGCACATGTGCGACGTGGCGTTTGACGAGCTGTGCCGCGCACAGCTGCCTGCGCGACTGTTTGTCAGCCTGTCGGTGGTGCTGCCGCTGTATGCCATGAGCTGCGGCAACTATGTCGAGAAGCGCGTTCTCGACAACTTCTTCCCACCGATCGTCGGCGGCACGCTGCTGCAGCGACGCAGCGAGCAGCAGCTGCAGTTGCAGCTACAACAACAGCAGCAGCAACAACAACGCGCAACGGGCAAGGCGCGGGCCGATGCGCGTGTAGCAGCCGAGGCGACGGCGCGTGCTGAGGCGGCTACCTATACACAACACATCATTGTCGAGCTGGCGCAGTGCTGCAAGTCGTTTGCGGTGGCGCGCGGCACGGTGGCGGCGGTACGCGTGCTCTTCTCCGAGGCGGAGCTTGTGCTGCGGCAGAATGCGCAGCCTGAGGGCCACAAGCTGCTCACGCGCAGTGCGCAGCACCGCCGCATCGCGCACGAGCTCGACGAGGTCAACACGGTGCGGCGACACGTCAAGGATGCGCGTGACGCGATGCGTGCGCAGAGGCGTCAGCGCGCACGCGAGGCGACCGCCGCGTCACGACAACGTCGTGGCGAGGACGGCGATGGCGACGGCAACGACACGAAGGGTGCGGCGAAGCAGACGAAGCGGCGTGACACGAAGCGCAAGAAGCACTACAAGCTGACACGGGACGACTTGTACGGCGATGCTGACAGTGACGGCGAGGCTGACGGCAAGTAGTCACACACACACACACACATGTGTACAAGTTGCAATAAAGACAAGTGACACACACACACATTACGTGTGAATTTGTGTCACTGGAGTCGCTGTAACCGTATAAGTACACACACGTACACGTCACACGCTGTGCGTGCGTGTGTATGTGTGTGTGCGGTGTGTTAACAGGCATGATGTGTACGTGCATGTGCAGGCGTATGTATATGTATATGTGTATATTTGTATGTATGTGCGTGCGTGCGTCATGTGTGCTTGCTTGCTTGCTTGCTTGCTTGCTTGCACGCATGTACGTGCTGACTGAACGTTTGCTAAACACTATTGTGTGACGTAGTACACAAGAGTGAGTGTGTGTGCTTGTATGTGTTCGTGTGTGCGTGTGCGTACGCAAGCTAGTCGTCGCACTGCATCGCAACATGTTCCCGCTGCGTAGGCGACGCACCAGTGCGCGTACGTCGTCGCTGCTGACTCCCGCACCCGCACAACCATCGCTGCACCCATCGACTTATGTTGTGCCGCTCACCGCATGCGAAGAGCAGGCTGGCGGGGCGTGCGTGACAGACCGCTACACGGCCCGCACACCGCACACGTCCGACCGCGTCAACGGCGGTGGCGGCGGTGGTGTGCACATGACACACGAGCAACCGTCAGCGTTCAAGCTGGCGCCGCTGCACATATTGCCGCCACCAGCCTTTGCCTATGCCAACGCGACGACCAAAGTGCCCGTTGCCTGCTGTGATGACGATGGTGGTGTAGACAAGGCACAAGTAGCTGCAGCCGTGGCGGCTGTCACGACGAAGGCGACGACGGCCGGCGGTGGCGGCGGCGGCGGTGTAGCGCCCGGCGCGGCGTTTCGCGCAGCGCGCGTGACCTCGTCGTCGCTGCTGCCACCGCCATCGCAACCGCCATCGCAGCGACGACAGTTGACTACGTCTCGGACAAGCGTCGGCGCACGCGAGCTCATTGACGCCGTCTTTGCCGCCACCTCGATGGCAACGTCGACACGGCGCATGTCGTCATCGTCGTTTTCGTCGTCGTCGGCGGCAAATGCGTCGTTTATGCGTGTCGCGCTTGCGCGTCTTGTTGGCGCCGCGAGCATTGACCGTGATGTGGACAACCCACGCAATGTGGGTTTGGCGATGCCACTGCCGACGGAGCCGGTAAACGCGGCGACGGGTATGCGCAGTGTGTACCTGAGCAGGCAGCTGCCGCCCGTGACGATTGTCGCGGAGCAGCGTCACCGGTGCATCGCCATTGCATTGCACTCGTGCGCGACACCCGCCGTGCGGTCGCGCACTGCGACGACGACGACGGCGGCAACGTCGACGCGCGGCACGGCGGCGCTGCTGCCGCCACCCGACGCCGCCGCCGACGGCTACGGCGCCGACGCGCACACGCACGCGGGCAACAAGAGTAGCAGCGGGGCTGGCAATGACAGCAGCCGCGGTAGTAGCAGCACCACCACCACCCACAGCAACGGCATCTCCGACAGCGCCGACGTCGCCCCGCCGCTGGCCTCACCGACGCAAGCAGCAGCAGCGCTGCTGCGTGCCGCTGCGACGGCGACAATGGCGGAGAAGGACGAGGAGCACTTGTACTTTGGCACGGTGCTTGGCTACACGAGCGATGACACGGCGCTTGTGTGGCACAACCGCGCGCAGCGCTTTGCGAGTCGCGTGCCGGTGGCGAGCATTGCGCGTGTGTATCGCGTCGTTGTAGGGCGGTGTTGGCACTGCGGTCTGGTCTTTTTGCGCTCCGAGATGACGGTGCACGTGCGCACACACCTGAAGGGCGGCGGTGTCGCTGCGGGCGTTGTTGTGGGCGATGCTGTCATGGGCATCGCGTGCGGCGACACGGCGCTGCTGCGCACCCTCGTATACCATCGCCCGCTCGGCGAGGGTGCCCAGGGTGTTGTTGACTTGTATACGGTAGGCGCGACGGCGACGCGACTGTGCACGCAGCCGCAACCGCCCCCGCCAGCATCGCAGCCGCCTTCTGGGCCGAGCCGTGTGCGGCAGCAAATGCTACTCGTCGCTAACAACAGCGCCGCCGCCGCGGTGTCTGCCACGACTTTGTCGGCACAGCAGCAACAGCAGCACCGCGACACGGCGCTCGTGAGCTTGACCTCTGACGCGGACGCGTCGACGACGGCGGCGGTGGGCGAGGGTGCTGTAGTCGCCGTCAAGACGATGAGCTTTGCGAGCAGCGACGTGGCGCGTGACAGTTACTACCGCGCTGTGCGCTTCATGACGTCGGCGTCGCACCCGTGCCTTGTCGAGTATCTCGTTGTGCAGCTGATGCCCGACCAGCGGACAGTGCGCATCGTCATGCCATGCTACCACGAGGGCGACTTGACGAGCTTCGTGCGCGACTACCGCGGTGACCGCCTGAGCGAGGCGTTTGTGTGCACGCTGGCGCTACAGCTCGCGCAGGCGCTGTCGTGTCTGCACACGCGCAGTCCGCCCATTGTGCACGGCGATGTGAAGATGGACAACATCATGCTGTGCAATGGTGCACGCCGCGTCGTGCTCATGGACCTCGACGCGAGCTGCGAGATGCGCGACAACCACAGCACCACACCGACGCACGCAGGCACGACCGCGTACATGGCACCGGAGGCGCTGCGTCGGGCGCGGGTGATGCCGGCGTCGGACATGTGGAGTCTGGGCGTGGTGCTGTATGTGCTCGTCATGTTGCCCGAGTTTCCGATGATCATTGACCCTGACACGATGCAGCCAATACTGCTGAACGCTGACACGTGGGCCACCGAGGACGATGTGCAGCTACTGCAGAGTGTGTCAAGTGGGTCGTACGACACGGACAAGCCAGCGCGCGGCGAGTATGGCGCGTCACTGTCGCAACGCGCGCCACGGCGCATGTGCTCGGTGCCGCTTGACGAGTGCGTGCGTATCAACATTAGCCGTAGGGGCTACTCATCAGGACTGACGCAGCTGATTGTCGACTTGCTGCGCTTCAACCCTCTGCGGCGGCCGAGCGCCGCGACGACGGAGCAGCGGTTGCGCACGCTGCTTACACAACTGCAGCATGCGTAATTTCTGCCGCGTGACAGTAGCACGCACGCGGACTCGCGAGCGAGTGTACACTGTGGCTGACATGTATGTAGTCGGTGTGCGTGTATGTATGTTTGTGTCTGCGCGCAAAACGCGATCACACCCCTCCGTCACCTTCACTGCACTACACACGTATGCAAAAATGCATACACGACAGACGCATACACAGAGTTGTGTGTTTGTGTGTGTTTGTGTTTGTGACACATTGACTGTACTCACCGGTGAGCTTACTGTCGCGCATGTGCGTGTACGCATAGCGACGACAGCTGTCACCACTACGGCACACACACATGTGTGCGCGCGTAAACATACACTCTTGCACACGCACTCACCAATGCCAAGATGCTACTATACGCGTCACCGTGCCAAGTACGCAGTCACGTACTGCGTTACATTGTCGTCTACACACACATATATATATATATATACAACGCTTGTTTGTGCCGTCATTGTTGTCGTCGCTGTAGACTTTTGTCTGTATACGTTATATGTGTAGGACGCATGCAGGCGTGTATCGAGCAGTAGTCGTCACACCAGCACACCGTCGTTCTTGCCTCTCTCGCGCCCTTTCTTTCACTCCCTTTGTGTGACCCTCCCGTCACCACACACGCAGCACCTCTCATTCTCGCCACACACACACGCACTATATCATTTGTATATACATGCATGTGATACGCAGCTCCATGGTACACACACACACACACACACTTTCGTGTATATCGCTTCATGGTATAGGCACGTATGCCAAACTCGTGCATATGCATATGTATATATGTACAGACAAACACAAATGAGAATGCGCAAGCACGCACGTACGCATACATGCGGCGTGCGTTTGCCTGCAACGACGTTCATGTTGTGTGCAAGCGCGTACGGTATAGTGCAAGTTGCGATGTGTACAATGTCAACGAATGTCGTGCGTCGTGTACAAAGTCACACATACACAAACACACGAATGTATGTCTACACGCGTGCATGAGCGTGTGGTGCGCTGTCTTGCGACACAGGTTTGCCTACCTGCTTGCCTGCGCGCATGCATCACGCACGCAAAAATAAACACAAGACACACAAGAGAAGGAGAGCGTGTGCGCGTGCGATGCCGTCGGTGACGACGCCGTTTGCGGTGACGGTTGCGGCCGGCGACGAGGTCACGCTTGCCGCGACACCGCGTGTGGGTGGTGGCGGTGGTGACGCGTTTGGCGGCAACGACTTTGCCGCGAGCATCTCCAGCGTTGTGTTTGCCGAGGAGCACAGCGCGGCACTGCAGACGACGATGACGGCGCGTGCAGACGACAGTGCAGACGGCGTCGCTGCCGTGGCGCACGCGGCGGCGCGGCGCGTTCGTGTGTCGTTGTTGGCTGTGCTGACGTCACACGACGTGGACGGCAGCGCCGATGCGCGTGTGCGTGCGGACGACGACACGGCACATACTGCGGCGCCATGCGTGACGCTCGCCAGCTACGAGTTTGACGCCAGTGCGCGCTGCGCGTGTGCGTCGTGCGCCGCGGCCAACGACGCATGTGTGGCCACGACGCACGACGACGCCAACGCACCGCCTTCGCCGTATCTTGTCCTGCGCTCACAGCTGCCTATGCGGGCAAATGGTGTGGTGAGGGCGCTGCGCGTGTGCGCGCATGTTGTGTCGCCGCGCGGTGTCGCTGTGACGGCGCCGTACGCCGGGCCGCGACGCTTCGTTGTGCAACTCATTGGCTGGCAGGTGACGAGGCTGAGCGCGCACCAGATGCGCCTCATAACAGACGGCTAAGAACACGATACGTGTACATGTCTACACACACACATACATACACACACACACATACGTACGCACACATACATACGCGTTCACATGTGCATTGCTGCTTGTCTTGCCTGCGTGCGTGTCATAGTGACGTGATCAGGCGTGTGCGCGTGCAGTTGTGCGTGTGTGTGTGTACGTGTGTCTTTGTGAGACGTGCCTGCAGCATGCAGTCCGCACACGGCGCGCGTGACGGCGTCGTCGGCGGCGTCAAAGTGGAGGGGTCATCGGTGACGTCGGATGCGTACTGGGCGCCCGACCTGGCGCACATGGACGCAATGCGGCAGCGCAAGCCGTGGAGCAGCGACCCGCGCTACTTCCGCCGCGTGTGCATGTCGGCATTGGCGGCGCTGAAGATGTTTGTGCACGCCACACGAGGCAGCCCTGACCGCACTGCAGGCCGACACGAGTGGTACGAGGTGATGGGTCTGATGCTAGGGCACTACAAGGACGACACTCTCATCGTGCTCGACAGCTTTGGCTTGCCGGTTGTTGCGTCGGAGGTGGAGTGCTGCATGAACGACAACTCGCTCGTGTACATGGCCGAGTACATCAACTACTACCGCCGCGTGGGCAAGCCAGATCGTGGCTGCATCGGCTGGTACCACACCCACCCCGGCTACGCATGCTTCCTCTCCGGCATCGACGTCAGCACGCAGCAGCAGAGCCAGCGCATGCATGACCCATGGCTCGCCATTGTCATTGACCCGATCAGCACTCTCTCGAGCGGCAAACTCGACGTGAAGGCGTTTCGCGTGCTGCCAGATGACGACCGCACCGTCCGCATCAGCGCCGTCGGCGAGCGTGGAGCAGCAGCTGCAACAGCAGCTGCTGCGACGGGTGCGGCTGCAACTGCATCGTCGTTTGACCGCGTGTCATCGCAGCTTGTGCGCGACTATGGCGTGTACGCACATCGCTACTATGAGCTGCCCATCACACTTGTGCGCAGCACCCAGGACGCGGCGCAGCTCGACACGCTCATGCGCCAATACTGGCCGCTGACGCTGACGACAACGCCGCTGCTTGTCAATCGCGCCTACCACACGACACAGATGGCGTACATTACGCAGCTGCTGCCGCCGCGGCGGCGCGGCGCGCGCAACGCACGCGACGGCGCAGCCACCACATGCCGCAACGACGATGGCGACGATACGCAGACACGGCAGAGTCGGTCGAGCGCGGCGGCGCGCCAAGCACTCGGTGCGGTAGCGTTGTACGACGACCGCGTTGGCGCCTACGACCCGCCATGGCGCCGCGTCGCCGCACATGCCGCGGACGCGGAGAGCGCCGACGCGCTCGCGATGGCGGCGAGCACGGCGGCTATGGCGACAAAAGGCAAGCACAATATGCTGACCGCGACGACCGCCGAGAAGAAGGCGCATGCAGCACAGCTGTCGGCTGCGCTGGCAAAGGATGCGCTGCTTGACAGCATGCTACTATCGATCAAGACGCGTGTGTTTCGCGCGTTGCCGTCGACGTAGCGAATGTACACACACACACACATACACATTTCTTCGCTTGTGTGACATAACAACACTACACTATTGCCGTATGTTATTGCAGACGCACGCAGTCGGTGCACAGGCACCGTCTGCGCATGCACATAGTCTGCCACGGCCTTGTTTGCTTCTTGTCTGCAGTGCACGCTGCCATGTTGTACACGCTATGTGCATATCTGTGTGGGTATGTGTGTGTGCGCATGTATGCATTGTGCCTGCCCTACTTGCTTGTTATTACATGTACATGCGCACGCACAGACATTGCAGACAATGTTGCGCGCGGCTGTCGAGGTGCGCGAGCTGCTCGTGCGCGACGGGGCGTTTGTGCACGAGTGCGTCACGGCGTCGGCCATGGCAGCGATGGGCGGCGGCATGGGCATGTGTGCGACTGCGCCGCTGCAGCCCGCCACCGAGCTCGTGCGCATGCCTGCACATGCAATACTGACAACACGCAAGGCCCGCCTCAACTTGTCGCTCATCGAGTGCGCGGCACGTCAGTGCTGCCGCACACACCACCTCGGCACCACCACCACGCCGCACGCCGCACGATCGTTGTCAGTCTCGTCGTCGTCGTCGTCGTTGTGCACAGACGCGAGCGACGCCAACGATGAGGACGACAACAAGAGCAATGGCGGCGACGATGACGACACGGCGATGGCGTTGCCGTATGTGCTGCCACTCACAGCACACGAGTGGGACGCGACGACGATGCGGCGCGTGCTTGGCGCGCAGCGTGCGGCGCGGGTGCGTGCGGTTGCAACAGAGCTGCAGCAGCACCTTGATCCTACCGAGACGATGGTGTGCTACTTGCTTGTCCTTGCCGCGCTGTATGGCCGATGGCAGCGACCGAACAGCAGCCACGGCGCGTGCGCAGACGCGACACGCGCGGCAACGTCGGCGCAGCCAGGTGCTGCCACGTGCTGCGACAGTGCACACGTGTTTTGTGTCACGCACGAGAGTGCGTGGCTGTCAACGTGGCTGCATGCTCTGCCGGCGCAGTGCGACAACCTGCTCGAGCTCGCGCTGTGGTGCTGCAGCAACGACTGCGGCGGCAGCGGTGGTGGGGCACAAGACGACGACGATGACAACGACGGCGCACTCGCCTCGTCGCTGCACTTTGCGCGTCACCGTCGCAAGGCGCGGCTGGAGCTGGCCGAGGTGCGTGCGCGCTACGCGCGTTGCGTGTCGCGGCTGCGGTGCCTCGCATGTTTGCCGTGCGCGGCACAGGCGAACGAGGCCGACAAAGACGGCGGCGATCATGAGCACGACTGCACATACACGCATCGCCACGTGATGTTTGGCTGCTGCTGCCGCCACGACTGCGGCTGTTGTTACTGTCGCGGTAGCGGCAGCAACGACGACGTGCCACTGCCGACGGCAACAACAACAGCAGCCACAGCACAGCCGTCTGCGTCATCATCGGCGTCTGCGTGCTTGTCGTCGTGCTGTGCCTGCACACTGACGCAGTTTGTGTGGGCGACGAACATGGTCATGAGTCGCGGCTTCGCCTTTGACGAGGAGGTGTGGGCGCTGATGCCCTACGTCGACTACTTCAACTATGCCCTCGATGCGAACGGCACCATGTATGTGCAACGTACGCCCGCAGTGCGCACGAGCTGCCGTCGTGGTGGTGGTGACGACTACACGTACGTGTTCGCGACGCGGGCGCCGGTGCGACGTGGTGAGCAGCTGTGCTTGTCCTATGGCGCGTACTCGGACTATGAGCTGCTGCTGTGGTACGGCTTTACGATGCGGCCGTCGCTGCTGCCTGCGCCGCCGTGCATCGTGCGCGCGGCGAGCGACAACGACGACGACGACGCGGCGGCGGCGGCGGCGGCGGTGGCGCAGGTGTGTGCCCTCATCGGCGGCAGCGACGAGGCGCGACGCGCGCTGTACGCGCAGGTGCGCACGACCGCGTCGCAACAGCTCTGCTGCAGCAGTAGCGACGGCGATGACGAAGGCGACGCGGACGTGGCGTACGAGGTGTGGTGCGTTGCCCTACAGCGCTGCTTCAGCTACGAGTTGGCGGTGCTTGCAAGCGCCGATGGCAGCTATGCATCACCAACGCAAAGTAGCGCAGCCGCCTCGTGGCTTGACGAGCTCATTGCGCAGTACACAAGCAACACGACAAGGGCAACAGTGACTGCTGCTGCAGCAGCGCCGTCATGCACAACGTCAGATGTGTTGCGTGCGCACAGCACGGCGGAGGCGCTTGTCTGGTGGTGGCCACGCATTGCTGGCGACGTGCGTGCGCGCTGCAACAGCAATGCGGAGAGCCGCACGCGCTGTTTTCTTGGTGTGCTGGGCATGTCGTGCAACATGCGTGAGTGGGTGCGCGCCGCCACACACGCCATGCGCAAGCACGGCACCGCTCCATTATCACCCTCGTCGCACAACACAACACACGCAACGCGCGCGGTGATGCGCGCACATGAACTCGTGCGTGCCATGGCATGGATGGAACTGTGCGCCAGCAACTGCAACAACAACGACAACACCAGTCACAATGGCAAGGCTACAGCAGCGACCGACGCCACACGCGTGACGCATCTGTTTGTCTTGCCTGCGCCAAGCACAACAGCCAATGTTGCCGCTGCTGCGCATGCGACGGCGGCGCACGCCATGGCACTACACATGTCGCGTGACGCACACGTGCTGCTGACGTGCCTCGCCGTGCACGCATCCGAGGCGGCCTTGCGCAACTATGTGGCGTATGACTCGCCATACTAAGACACGCACATACACATACACACGCACTTGTGTGCGCGCTTGCGTGGACGTGCGCACATGTGTATGCACTTGTTGTTGCGACACGGCAGGTACACACACATACACATACACACATACACACACACACACACACACACACTCTTACATACACGTGTAGTGCAGGTGAGCATGTTGCGTGTGTGGCAGTGTAGTGCGGTGACCGTGGCGTGCGCGTCGAGCAGCGCGCGTGCGCTGCTGCGACGACGCCGCGCTGCGCCTGCGCACACCGACGACAGCAGTCGCGGTCGACGGCATCAGGCCAGTCGCGCAGACGAGGCGGCAGATGTCGGCCGTGGCGCCGCCGTTGAGCGCACGAGTGCATCGTCACCGCTGCAACAGCTGTACAAGTCGTCACACAAGGGTAGTGGCACACGTCCGTTGCCTTCGCTGCAGCAAGCAACGCCGTCGACGCGCGCTGTGCGCACAACAGCAACCACCGCATCTACTGCCGTTGCTGCCGCTGCGCCATCGGTGTTTGCCACGACGCGGTCGTCCTGCGTCGAGGACACGGGCCCGGTGCCGGAGCGTGCGCTGTCACCGCTGCAGCGACGACAGCTGCAGCTGCGTAATAAGGCGGCCTTTGTCCTGACACCGCAGGCGCTGCGTCGCGTTCGCTACTTGCTCGACCAGTACAAGCCACGCGCAACAGCGAGCGGCACCGCGGCTGCAGGCGCAGTGACTGCTGGCGACAACAATGACGCGGCTGCTGCGGTGCAAGCGCGTCCGACAGGCATACGCATCGGTGTGCGTCGTCGTGGCTGCAGTGGCTACAGTTACACGGTCAACTACTACTTTGGCAGCAACAGCAGCAGCAACAGCAGCAGCAAGAGCAACGGCCACGGCGACGCAGCGGCGCCGGCGCGTCGGTGCGGTGGCGTCATGGACGACGTGGTTGTCGAGCAGGACGGTGTGCAGGTGGTTGTCGCCGGTGATGCGCTCTTTTACGTTATTGGCACACAAATGGACTATGTCGTGCGCGACGTCGAGGAGAAGTTTGTCTTTGCCAACCCAAACAAGAAGTACAGCTGCGGCTGCGAGGAGAGCTTTATGCCGTACGATGAGGATGACATGGACGACTAGCCGCGGCGCTGTGTGTACGCGTGCGCGTGCATGCCTGTTGTTGTTGTTGTTGCGTGTTGCCTGATGTGTTGTGTGCGTGTGTTGTGTGTGTACATTGCTGTGTCGACGTCACTGTGCATGGCAGACGTGTGCATTTGTTGTTGTGTTTGCCTTGTGCTTGCAAGACGACAACACAGACGCTGACCATGTCGCGCATCGCTCCGGGTAGTGCGGCGGCGGGTGCGCCCGGGCAACGTCCGCGCCGCATCTACCTCAATCGCTTCACGGGCTTCTTCTTCACCCAACTCGACATGCTGTCCAGCTCGCACACCATGTACATGTTACTCGGCTGCGCCGTCGGCTTCGCCGGCTGGCGTGTTCTCATGCACTACGCCACCGACCCCGCCTATCGACCGCCCGTTGTGCAGTACACCATCACGGTGCCCCTGAAAAAGGAGCACAAGATCAAGTGGGGCCTGATGCCGCCTGATGCAAGTGACAGCGCCATGGTGGAGCACAGTGACGGCACCGCTGCTGCTAGCAGCAACAACGACGGCAGCAGCAGCAGCAGCAACAGTAACAAGAGCAACAACACACAGCAGCCGCTGTCGCGGCAGCCATCACCGCACCATCCGCAGCCGCGTGCGCGGCTTGTGCACGCCGAGGCAAGTGAGATGCGCGGGCGAGATGTCGTGTGCATGGAGGTGGTCGAGTATGATGCGCAGCGCGAGTGCGATGTGCGCTACCGCAGTGTCAGCTATGTACACACGCTCAACAACAATGACACGCAGACCGGTGGTGGTGGCGGCGGCACGGGCAAGTCCGCACACGCGTCACGCGCCACTCGCCGCAGCAAGAGTGGTGAGGTCGAAATGACACCCGCGATGCGTAAGCGCATGTGGTCGTGGAGGCGTGGCGATGATGATGACGGCAGCAGCAACAACACGGGCGGGGCGCCGTCTGACTATCGTGCATACATGCCGCGTGCGGGTGAGCAGGTACTGCACGGCATGACCAAGTGCGTCGACATTGGCGACGACAACAACTGCATACCCGCCGCAAACCACCTGCAAGACGAGCTGTCGCGCAAGCTGATGGTGACCCTAGGCCCGGTGCACACCCTGCGCGACATGCTATGGACGCCGCAGGTGATACGCTTGACGCCGATGAAGGAGGCGCCGCTGCGCGCGCTCGTCATTGGCTTGCACAGTGGCGAGCTGCCGTCGTGGCTGAGTCGCACCTATACAAACTTTCACGTTGACGTTGTCGAGGCCGACGGCGCCCTCGCGCGCGTGTGCCGCCGCTTCCTCGGCTTCAGCGAGCGCAACAACTTGACGCTGCACGTGACGGACCCGATTGCGTATGTGCGCCACCTCGCCGCCAGCGCCACCGCGGTGCGCCACCGCGACGCCGCCGCCGCCGCCGCCGCGAGCAACCGCTTCGGCCTCCTGTACATTGGTGGCCTCCCGAAGCGACAGCGCAACTTGTATGACCTGGTGCTGTTGCACCCAGTCGATGGTGACGGCAAGCTGAGCACGACATACGGCAAGCTCGACTTTATCGCAAACGTGCGCGAGGTCATGGGGCCGAATGGCTGTGTTGCACTCGTCCTGCCCAACCTCGACGCGTCGTTTGTGTACATGATGGTGCAAAACTGGCGCATTGCCTTTGCTGACCGCGTCGTTGCCCTCGTGCACTGCACCACGGCACCGTACACGATGCTGATGACGTTTCAGGACCAGCTTCCGAGCAACGCGAACAACTTTGGCACGCTCGAGAACGCCGCCGAGCTGCAGGACTTGCTGCGTGCACACATCAACTACTATGGCATGCACAAGATGCCGTTTGACCTGCCCAACGAGGTCAACGAGGCCAACCTCAGCATCTTCAAGCCGGGGCAAACGTACAACATTGACGCGTACTTGCCACGTCGCCACCCTGCCGCCACCGCCGCCGCGGCGGCGACGCACACCGCGTCGAACTAGTGCGCACGTATGTCATGCCGCATCCTTATCGTCCCGCGTACCGTCGCACATACACACGTGTGTGTGTGCGTGTGTTGCTGTGTGTGTGTATAGGTGCTTGTGTACTATTTTATATATAACGCTGCCTGCATAGGGTGTAGCGTGTACATACACACACACACACACACATTGTAGGCAATGACGATGCTGTCCAGCGTGTTGGTGGCACTTGTGGAGGTGATTGTCGCGATGGCGCTCGGCGCGTATGCGTCGCGGTCGGTGCCCAATGCGGTGTCGACACTGCGCGACCTCGACTTCATCGTTGTCAATGTGATGCTGCCTTGTCTGGCGCTGACGAGCACTGCACACGCGGTGAATGCGGCGATGCTGCTGCGCTGTCTGGTGCTGCTGCCTGTGGCCATGCTGCAGCTTGGGCTGGGCTACGCGTGTGGCGTGCTGCTTGCGCGACGCTGCTTTGCTGTGACGCCGGCGCAGATGGGCGTGCCAGCCGAGCTGCGCGGCGATGTGCGCATCGAACTGCTCACTGGTGTGGCCGACGCGGCCCTGACGACGGCGGCGGACGCGGACGAGGCGCGCGCGCTGCACAGCGGTGAGGCGGACGTCAGCTATGGCAACAGTGGCAGCAAGGCGACGCACGGCGACGACACGTACACGAGCAGCTGCCCGCCACTAACGGCACCACCACCACATGACAGTGCCGAGCAGCAACAGCAACACGAAGAAGCGGAAGGCGACACGACGCGACACGGCGCGCCTGCGTCGTCGTCGTCGTCGTCGTTCGTTGTGCTTGTGTTGCGTGACCGCCTGCGCGTACTGCAGCTGACGACGCACGACTTGCTGCCATGTATCGATGTGCCGAGCATCGAGGTGGAGCAGCAGTCGGGGCTGGCGGCTGGCTGCGTGGTCGCCTTCACCGTGCCAAACACGATCACGCTGCCGCTGGCCATGCTGCAGGGCCTGGCGCTGCTGCTACCGTGGCTGCAGCACGGTGATGGGCAGTCATACACGTTTCTCTTCGCCATTGTGTACACGGTGTACTTGACTGGTGGTGCACCTTACGTCGTGCAGCACGCACAGCGCGAGTGTGCGCGGTGGCAGACGGTGCGTGGCATCTTGCGACGCTGCAAACAGCTGCACTCGCGCAGCGACGTGGCGCAGCAGCACGGCGCCGGCGACGTTAGCGGCCTCGTTGACGGCGACGTTGTGCAGCAACCGCAGCAACACGGCGCAGAAGCAGAGTGGCACGACAGTGACGTGTGTGCGCGAACGCCGCACAACTGGAACGCGTGCCGGTGCGTGCGCATCGTGTACGAGAGCGAGCTGCCGGCACTGCGTGCGCAGGCGCGTCGCCAGCGTCGGCAGCGCCACCACGCCCTGCACTCGTCGTCGATGCTGGTGCGTGTGGCGTGGCGTATGTTGTGGCAGCTACTGCGCTACATGCCCTTCGCGGCGGTGCTGCTCGGCCTCGTCATTGGCGTCACGCCGCCGCTGCGCTACGTGTTCTTTGACGGTGGCGTGCTCGAGATGCTGATGGACGCGGCGGCGCTCATTGCGCAGGGCGCCGTGCCAAGCTCGCTGCTGCTCCTCGGTGCCCACCTCGGTGGGCCGTCCTCGGCGGCTGCGGCGGCGGTGCTGTCGTCGGCAAAGCGGCGCGCCGCACGGGCGGCTGGCGGCGAGGATGCGTATGGCGGTAGCGTTACTGCCGCCGCGTCACGTCGCTACGGTGACGCGGCAGCACACGACGCCGACGGCGACGTCGACGCCGCCACAGCAGCCGCCGCAGTCGCCGAGGAGGCGGCGGCGAGTCGACGCGAGGCGCGTATGGTGCACTTTGCGCAAGGCATGAGCTTTGCTATGCGCGCCAGTGATGTTGTGCTGCTCGCCGACGCCGGCGACGACGACAGCATCGTGTCACCGGCGTCGGCAGCACACGCGCAGCCGCCGTCGCACACGACACCGCGCGGTGGCGCCGCGGTGCGTCGTGCGACGCGTCCGTCGTCGCCGTCGGTGTCGGAGGCGAGCAGTGACAGTGACGCGCCCCCGTTTGACATGCACGCCTCCTTCACGCTGCAGACGATGGTGGCACAGGGGCAGCGTAGCCGCGACACGACGGCGGCAACCGCGACAGCTGCCGTGACGGCGTCGACGTCTGCACATGAGGCACACACGCAGCCTGCAACGACATCATCAGCAGCAGCCGCGACAGCGACGGCGGCGATGAGTGCAGTGGCTGTACATACCGGGACAGACACACCGCCAGCAGCAGGCGCAGGCACGACGGCGGCGGCAGCAGCAACACAGCCACACGGCGGCGCCACTACGCATGCCTCCTCGCCAGCACCTCCGCACACCGGCAGTGGTGCCAATGCGGCGACTGCTGCTGCTGCCGAGGAGCACGAGCCGACAGCTGAGGAGAAGGCGGCGGTGGCGGCGGTGTCGACGGTGAGTGCGTTTTGCGCCGCCTACTCACTCGCATACACGCGGCGCAGCTTTGTCGTTGCGTGCGTGTGTGTGCAGCTGTTGCTACTGCCCGCGCTGAAGTTGCTGTTGCTGCTCGCCGTGACGCGTGTGGCGCAGCTGCTGTCGTGGCATGTGTGGCTAGACCGCACGATGCTGACGGTGCTCGCGGTGCAGTTTGCGATGCCGACGGCGATGTCGACGGCGCTGCTCTTCCACACGCAGCGCTTCATGGTGTACGAGTGGGGCAAGCTGCTGCTGTGGCAGCACTCGCTGTGCTTTGTCTGTATGGTGCTGTGGTACACGGCAAGTCTGTCAATGATCGCGGCGCTGTAGTCATCTGCCAGTGTGCGTGTGAAGTGCTTTTCGTATACGCCCTGTGTGTGTGTGTGTGTGTGTGTGATTTAGTTTTTGCGTCGTAACGAGCTTTTGTATGTATGTGTGTGTGTGTATAGCTAGCCTATAACATGACGCACGCACGTGTGTGTGCACGTGTACTGTGTGAGTTTGTGTTGTCATTGCGACTGCGCCTTGTGCACTATGGATGTGTAGTAGACATACACACATACACACACATTTGTGCGTGCACACACACACACACACACACACAGAGACGCAAGTGCGCATACACGTGGACGGCGTGTATGTATATACGTATTGCTAGGCAACGTACACGCACACACGCGTAGCTCACGCACACAAACACACATACACGCAAACATACGCAGACAATATAGCAGCAAAACGATCGTTTCTATACCGTGACGTGGTGACAGTGTGTGTGCGCACTAGTAACAAGCGCACGCGCACATTTTGCAGTCACACGAAGCAACGCAAAAGGCATAGCAGGCAAATACTCACTCGATACACAAAACAAACATATATATAAATATATAAACACATATAACAAGCGCGCACGCAACGTTGCGTTCGCGCGTGCGGGGGCGTAGCATACATACATAACACATTGGCGTGCGTGCAGAGGCATGCTTGAGAAGTTTGTAGCGGCGCTACTCGTGCCGTACTTGTCAAAGTATGTCGAGAACATTGACGAAGGGCAGCTGCGCATTGACTTGTGGAGCGGCAAGGCATCGCTGCAGGACTTGGTGCTGAAGGCGAGCGTGCTCGATGAGCTGCTCGATCCTGTCGATGCACAAGGCAAGCGTACCGCGGGTGCACCTCGTCTGCCGGTGCACATACACCGCGGTCTGTGCAAGCGTGTCAGCCTGCACATACCGCTGAAGCACCTGCGCTCGCAGCCGGTTGTGCTCGAGGTGGACGAGCTGCTGCTGACGCTACGTGGTGGCAACAATGACAACAGTGACAGCGCCGCGGCTGCGGATGTGGTGCGCAGCAAGGCGGAGCGCTGGGAGGCGGTGCGTGTACAAAACGAGGCCGCGCTCGACGCGTTTGAGCGTGCGCGGCAGCAGCAGAAGCAACAACAACAACAAAAGACGGGCAGCGGCGGTGATGACGAGGACGGCGGTGGCGGTGATGTGGCGGCGGTGACGTCGCTGCGCAAGAAGGGCTTCTTTACACGACTCGGCGAGCTCATCATCAACAATATTGTAGTCAAGATACGCACGGTGCACGTGCGCTACGAGGAGGAGCAGCACGACACGATTGCCGGCGCCATTCTTGCCGATGTGCAGCTGCTGACCGTGGACGAGCGCACCGGACAGGCAACGTTCACCGACGCGACGGGGCTGCCGTGCATGCACAAGCGCTTGTGCTTTGCTGGACTGCAGGTGTACTGCGAGGACGCCCGCCGCATGGCGGCGCTGCGGGCGAGTGGGCAGTGCTGGTGTACGCGCATGACAAGCTGGCAGACGTGGTACCACGCCATGCGACAACGCGTGCGTGACGGCGACGTTAGCTTGTCCACACTCGCCGGCCCCGCCTCGGGCAGTGTCGAGGCACACGTGGTGTTCAAGAAGTACATGGCAAGCATGCCTCACACGCCCTATGCGCGCGTAGCCGTCACGCTCGAGCACATGCTTGCACGCCTGACGCGCAGTCAGTACGTGACGCTGGCGCAAACAGCGTCGCGGCTGACAAGCTGGAGCAATGTGGCGACGCTGCCGGTGCGGCGGCCTGCCGTGCCGGTGCACGGCCACGCGCGTGAGTGGTGGCAGTATGCGACGCGGGTTGTGCGACGCTTGTGTGCCGCGCCACGACACGCGCAGCTGCGCGAGCGCTTCTCACGCGCGAGCATGCCCGCGTACATGCAGCTCTTCCACGACAAGCTGCGTGCCCCTGATGGCCTGACGCCGGCGCAAGACAAGGCCTACCGCTTCCTCGTGCGCTACATGACGGTGCCGAGCATGATTGCAGCCCGCAAGGCACTCTACGCACGCGTCGCCGTCGAGCTACAGCGACTGCAGAACAGCGGCGGCAGTGGCAGCAGCAATCGTAGTGGTAGCCCTGCGGGCCGACGTGTGCAGCAGCAGCAGGAGCAGCGTGCAAAGCCCGTGGGCACGGACAGTGTGCCAACGACCGTCACGGCACCGCCGCCGCCACGTCGCACGGGTGGATGGTGGGGTTGGCTGCGCGGTGCAAATGACAAGGCAGCAACAGCAGCAACAACAGCCACTGCAGCGAGCGACGGCGAGGAGGCTGCTACTGCTGCTGCGATGAGTGAGGTGGCGATGCTGCGTCAGCTCGCACGAGAGTATGGCATCGATGACGCCGATGTGGGCGGCGGCGGCGACAATGACGACGACGCTGGTGACGACGCGACAGGCAGCGGCGACGCGGGCGCGGCAGTGCACACACACAACCACACAGCAGCCGCCACAGCCGCCGCCTCGGCCGCCGCCGCGCGCGGCAGCGGCGATGTCGCGACGAGCGCTGAGCAGCACGCCAAGGCGGTGTCGTCGTCGTCGCAGCAGCTGTTGCTGCCGCCGTCGTACCGCTGGCTGTCACTTGTTGTGCGTGTGCCCGTGACGAGCTGCCGCCTCGAGCTCTCCTCGACGGAGCAGCTGACGCTGCACACGCATCAGGTCTACGCTGCCGTCGACACGTTCAACGCGCCGCAGTCGATGCAGGTTGTCGCGCGCGTGCAACGGCTGACGATCAGCAACCCGCTGGCCGCCACCACCGCCGTCGCCTCGTCATCGTCGTGTGGTGCACTCGTCGAGAACATTGTCGAGACGGTGGACGTGACGCCCGCGTCGTCGACGTCGTCGACGTCCTCGTCGTCGACGGCCGCCACCGCGGCGCTAGTGCAGTCGTGTCTTGTCGTGACCGACAAGGATGCGGCCGAGTGTGCAGCCGCATCGAGCACGCAGTCGCAGCTACAGCCGCCGCCACCGCTCTTGTACGTGTGTGGTGCGCTTCACCCAGTGGCGCAGCCGCTGCCTGACACGCACGTCGACGTGGCGTTGCGTGTGCATCTGCTGCCGCTGCGCATCGTCCTTGACGTGACGCTGCTGCAACGCCTCGTTGCGTGGTTTACACTTCCCGCCGACGTGACGCTGTCGCAGCTGACGGCGCACACGCGACAAGCCGCCACACGCGTCGCACGCGGCAGCGCCACCACACTGCAGCTGCGCGAGGCGATGGCGAAGGCGCAGGGCCTGTGCATCGCCGTCGACGTGCACGCGCCGGTGTTGCTGCTGCCGCGCGCCCTGCACACACCACGACGGCACATGAGCACGCTTGTCGTGTCGTTTGGCCAACTGTGGTGCAACGCACAGCCGCTCAGCGAGCAGGAGAAGCGGCGTCGTGTGGCGCGCGGTCGCGCAGATGCACAGGCCTTGTACTATACGCACACGGCCGCGCTGCAGCAGCTGTATGTGGAGCTGACAACGCTCGAGGCGGCACTGCGGCGGCGGCCCGCACACGGCATGCTGCTCTTGTCCGAGGTGGCGATGGCGGCGGAGGTGCTGCAGCGCATTACGGCAGACGACGAGAAGGACGAGAAGGACACGGAAGGCGAGGCGGCTGTGGCGCGTGAGCGTGTCATTGTGCGATTGCGTGTGCCACAGCTGCTGTTTGCGTGCTCGCACGCGGCGCTGCAGCTGCTGGCGAGTATGGCGCATACATGGACAGTCGCCGCCGCGGCGACCAACACCACGACGCCTACGAGGAAGGATGCGGCGTCATCGCGGCGATCGTCGTCGTCGTCGTCGCCGCCACCGTCACCGCCGTTGTTGTTGTTGCCTGGTGGTGCATCGCACACGACGCTGGTGCGCACGACGGCAGGCCCGGCGGCCATCTTGCTCATTGACGGCGGCAGCGGCGGCGGCGACGACGTCGATGACGCTGCGTACACGCGTGACGCGGTGGCGGCTGCGGTGCTGCAGTGCGGTGGCGCAAGCAACGCGCAGACGCCTGTGACGCCTGCGACGGCTGCGACGTCGTCCTCTGCGCATGGCAGCAATACGCCCTTTGCGCGACTGCGTGTCAGCGTTGAGCACCTCGGTGTGCACTTGCTTGAGAATCTGCCCTCGCACGGCAGCCGCAGTCGCAGCAGTCCTCGTGGTGAGGCGAACAAGAAGGATGGTGACGATCACAACGTGGCTGCTGCTGCTGCTGCTCGGGGTGGTGGTGCGAGTGACGAGCACGCGGCGATGGCGGCGGTGCTGCAGCTGCGTCATCGTCGTCACGACGACACACACACACGCGCGCGCCTTGTGCGCTACGCGCTGAGCGTGCTCGGCGTAGACGTGGCCGCGGCAGTGTCGTCGTCGCAGCGGGTGACGGTGTCGGTGGTGCTGAAGACGATGAGCGTCGTCGACACGACGTGGACGCGTGCGCCCGTGCTGTCAGGCGTTGGCGGCCGCATGGACGTGCTCCTGCCCTCACCATCGTCACCCGAGACGACGACAATGACGACAACAACAATGACAGATGACGATACTGCTCCTGCTGCTGCTGCTGCTGCGACGGAGGTGTGGGTGACGCTGGACGGTGGCAGTGCTGTGCGTATTGGCACGCCGCTGCTCAACCTCGTCGAGGCGGTTGTGCGTGCACGCGACGTAGTGATGCACGCCATGACCACAACGACGGCAACAAAGGACGACGACACGACGAAGAAGCAGCAGCAACAACAACGCACCGCATCGACGCCCTCGCGTCCGCTGCGTGTGGTGGCGCGCATCGATGGCACACTGACCGTTGCGCTGCTTGACAATGCTGCCGTTCATCTGCGTCGCTGCATCGATGAGGCCGCCACTGCCGCTGCTGCGACGCGCAACGAAGACAAGACAAGGGCAACGACGGCTGCCGTGGTCGCCGCTCCGCGCGCGGCACACGCGCTCACGCGTAGCGCGCGCCATGATGTCGAGGTGTTGTTTATTGCTGTTGACACGGCTACACTGTCGTTGCAACAAGAGCAACAGCAGCAACAGCACGACGGCAGCGACGGCACCGTCATGTTGTTGCGTGCGAGTGTCGCGAGTGTGACGGTGCGCGCGGCCGAGGCGACGCGGCTGGCGACTGCACATCGCATACTACTCCGGCGCAGTGACGGCAACAACAACAACAACAACGGCAACAACGGCAACGACGGCAGTGGCCAAAAGACGCCGCAGCTGTCGCTCATACTGCGGCAAAGCGATGCGGCAGCGCGTCCGTGCTTTCGTTCTCGTCACGACATCACCAACAACAACAACAACAATGATGATGACAACGACGAGGACAACAACAACAACAGGACCACAGCGCCGCCACATGCGCGTCGCGTGCTCGTCAATGGCGAGGCGCTGCGCTACGACAATGCACTGCAGCTGCAGCTCACACACACAACAGCCGTCCTTGACGTGCATACTGTGCAGATGCTGAATGAATACTTTGCACATGGTCTGCTGGCGCGCCTGACACAGTTGGCCGCGGGCAGCGATGACAAGAGCAGCAACAACGGCAACAATGGCAGCACTAGCGACAAGGGCAACAAGGACGAGAGCAGCGCCTTGTTTGGCGTGCAGGTGGATGTGGTGCAGTCGACGCTGCTGCTGCCCTCGCACCCACACAAGGAGGTGGCATCATCATCATCGCCGTCATCGTCGTCGTCGTGCTTTGCTCTTGTCATGGATCGTCTCGCCGTGCGTAAGTCTCTGCACATTGACAGCGCCGAGGAGCACGTGACGGTCAATGTGCGCGTGCACGCGGTGCAGCGGCAGCGCGCGCATCCTCGTGCTCGTGATGATGGTGGTGGTACGCACAGTGTCGTGACGCTGCTTGCGTCACCGTGGCTGCTGCAGGTGCACGTGCGCGTGCCGCTGGACGAGCACGACATACACGCCATGCGCTACGTCGATGTGCGCAGCGAGGGCGACGATGTGGTGTTGCGTGTGTCCTCGGACGACGTCATCGCACTCGCGGCGTTGGTGCACAACAACCTGTCCGGCGAGCCCGCGCATGTGCGCGACGTGGCGGCGGCAGCAGGCGGCCGCACCTTGACACACCACGACCACTACTACTACTACAACAATGACAACGATGACGACACGACAAGACAGCAGAAGCAGCAGAAGAAGAGGAAGAGCACAGACGACGACGCGGAGGACACGCCGCAGCCACCGCTGCAGTCGTCTGACGGTGACGACGTCGACGAGGAACATGCTCGTCACGCTACGGTGCTGCGCTCGGCCTCGTTGCCGGAGCACACAACCGTCGTTGCCAAGGCACACGCAGACGCGGGCGACGACGACGACGACGCAGCGGCGGTCGCTCTTGTGCGGACGCAGAGCGCACAACTCAGCGAGCACCACCACCACCACCACAGTCACCACCACGACGAGGCTGGCAACAACAACGCTGATGACGCAGACGACGGTGGCGTCGTCGATGACGTGCTCGAGTGTACGTTGTCGTCGCGCGACGAGGCGCCAGGGCAGTTGACAGTGGTGCGTGTGTTTGTTACACGGCTGTGTGTGGACCTGTACAACACCGCAGCTACGCGGGCAGCAGTGATGGCTGCCGCGCCCGTCGACGTCGCCAGTGGCGCGGCGAGCACGTCGCAGTGTGCGTTGTGTGCGTACAATGTCGCAGTGCTGCTGCAGCCCGTCGTCGCCGTCGCCGCTGCCGCAGACGAGCATGCAGCAGCAACAGCAGCGACAACGAGCAGCCGTGACGAGCAGGACGTGCTCGTGCGCTGGCAGCGCATCGAGTTGCTCGACACGCGCGACAACACGACATCTGTCCTGGCCCTCGTCGACGATGGCGAGGTGCACATGACGCCCTCGCGTAGCAGCGGCACCGCTCTGTTGCACAAGCTCGGTACGGCACAGACGAGCAGAGACACGAACAACAACAATGAGGCTGTTGCGCGTGCCACGACAACCACCACCGCCGCCTCGTCGGTGGTGGCAGCGACGATGACGAGTGATGCGGCGCTGTTGCTGCGGCCTCACTACGGCTGCCACCACGATGATGAGCAGCCGCCGCCGCCGCCGTGCGTGTTGTACGGCAGCGGCGACGACGCGGGCGGCGCGCGCGCGGACAATGCGACTGCACCACTCACAAGCAACAACAACAACGCCGCTGACGACGACGTTGTTGCGCCCGTGACGGAGCTATCGGTGCGTTTTGTGCTGCGCCGTCTCGCCGTGTCGGAGCAGTGGCTCAGTGTGCACGATCTTGTGTACAATGAGGCGCTCATGCGTGCCCTCGGCGTGCACACGACGACGACGAGAGCAGCGAGCGGTGCACCGGCTGCAAGCAACAGCAACAAGAGCAACAGCAGCAGCAGCAAGGCCAGGACAGCAACCAACCTGCACTGCGTCGTGCACACGAGCGGCGCCGTCGTGCCGCTGCTCGACACGACGCGTCGCACATTGTGTGAAGTGCAGGTGTCCTCGCTTGCTGTGGACGTTGTCGTGCTGCAGCAGACGCGCATGTACGCCGCCGTGCACGTGCGTGACGTGCGCGTTGTCGACGCGGTGTCTGGCCTGGCTATTGTACATAAGCGTACGGCGGCATTGCCTAGCCTCGGCAACAACACCAACAACAACAGCAGCAACAGCAACAGCAACAGCAGCAGCCACACGACAACACAGCAGGCACGCCCAGTCGTGACGCTTGTCCATGTGCCACCAGCAACAACAACAACAGCAACAACAGCAGCGTCGTCTACCACGGCGCAGACAACAACGCCGCCACTGCCACGTGCGTGTGCTGCAGACAGCAGTCACACGACAGCAAGCACGGCGCCTGCGTCGTCATCGTCATCATTGTCGCTGTCTGCAGTCGCATCGGGCGCGTCACAGCTGCCGTCGCCATCGGTCAGCGACGACATGGCAGCACAGCGCGGGGCGTGGCGCGATCACGACGTGTTGCACGTGCTCGTTCGCAGTGACACGACCGCGCGCACCCATCACATCCGCATCAGCCTCGGCGAGCTCGACGTGCTGTGTGCGACGCCGATGCTGTACGGCCTCGTGGACTATGCGACGTCACCCGATCAGCCCATGGCAAAGATTAGCCAGCTTGGTGGCATGCGCGAGCAGCGCGCGCGTGTGCGGCAATACGCACAGCGCGTCGCAGAGCGCAGTAGCTTGTCGATGCACTTGCTGTGGCGACAGCCACGCATTGTGCTCGCGGGCGATGCTCAGGCGCTCACGTCGCCGCGCCGCCATGCACACGACGTACACATCGTCCTCGGCACGATGCTCGCGAGCGTGCACGCCGACACGCAGCAGCGCACCGTCGCTGCACACGTGCGTGTGAGCGATGTTGGCGTCGTCGGCCTCGTCGATCGTGCCACGCTACAGATGCACTATCGCAGTGATGTGATGGCTGCAACACACAAAGAACAGCAGCAGCCGCAGCCGCAACAACAGCAACAGCAGCCACAGCAAGAGGAAGGCAGCAGCAAGGTGCGTGACGCAGACGACAAGGAGGCTGCTGCGACGTCACCGTCACCGTCGTCGTTGCACACGAACAACGAGGACAGCGAAGTGCGACGCGAGTCGGTGCGTGTGCAGCTGGGTCAATGCGTTGCACGCTTCCGTCCGCAGTACATCGAGCGTGCGCTGTACATGGCCAAGCACAACCTGCTGTTGCCGCAGTACACACCCTACTACCACCTGCGTCACTACACACGTCGCAACAACAACAACAACAACAATGACGCGCAGATGTCGGCGAAGGCGACGACGTCGACAGCGTCAGCGGTGGTGCAGCGTGTGGTGCGTGTGCGCGTGGACGGCGTGTTTCTGCAGATACACGACGTCCATGGCACACACACACACACGGCACAGCTGTCACAGATTGGTGTACACATGCGCGCCAATGGCACCGTGCACGTCGTTGTGCCCGCCGTCGACGTGCACGACTATGCTACACATCAGTCGTTGCTGCACAGCGGTCGTCGCAGCTGCGTACGCGCCTTTGCTCAGGTGATGCGTAACACACACCACAGCAGCGACGACTCGACGAGTGCGACGTTGGCACAGCAGCAGCAGCGACAGCAGCAGGAAGAAGAAGAGGCCGTTGCACGCGGCACGCACCACACGGCAGCCGCCGTCACAACACCAGTGCACGACGAGGACGACAGCGCAGACGAGGACGACGATGACGATGATGACGCGATGAGCCGTGACGCGACGCACGAGCGCGACACGGTGACGGTGACGACGCCACCACAACAAGAGCTGACAACATCAGCCACAGCCACAGCCGCAGCCGCAGTGCGTGGCAAACGACGGCACAACGCCGTCGAGGTGCTCGTCGACACGGCAGCGCACGCGACGACGGTGCGCGTCTCGCGTGTCGTTGTCGCTGTCGTGCCGCGCGGTTTCGGCTCGCTTGTCAACACGCTCTTGTCGATTGCGGTGCCCGCCGACGTACACGTCGACGAGCCCGACAGCGACGTGGACGTGTCGCCGTCTGACGAGACGAAGCAGCAGCAACAACAAGAGCAGCAACGTGTCCATGACGACGAGAGCCTGCAGAGCGTGGCAACAACAACAACACAGGCGACAATGACGCAGCAGAGTACGGCCTCGACGCGGCAAGCGCAGCAGCAACAGCGCCACACTGCGTCGTCGTCGGCCTCGTCGCGAGGTGCAAAGCAGACGCTGACAGTCATACTCGCCGGCTGTCAGCTGCGCTGCATGCGCGGTCGTCGTGACGTGGCGGAGGCACACATTGCGCGCACGCGCTGCCGCCTCGTCACACACGATGACGGCAGCACCACACTGCGTCTGGTGGTGGGCGCGCTGACGGTGCGTGATGTGCTGTCGCGACACACACACTACCCGTACATACTCACAACACACGTCAAGGACGACGACGGCGGCGACGGCGACGGCGACACACGCGCGAGCAAGGCGGCAACGCGCAGCGCACGCGGCGGCGACAGCGGCAGCAGAGACAACGCGAGCAGCACACGCGACGACAGGGCACGCACGTCCTCGTCGCGCTTGTTGACGATGTCATTGTGGACGGCAGCACCGGTCGCAGCGCAGGCGCCGCCGTCGCACGTGACGACTGCGCACGCCAACGCGGCCGGTGATGGCAGCAGCAGCGACAAGAGCGACAAGCAGACGACACCGTCACCGACGGCGCTGCAGTTGTCACCACTGTCACCGCCGACGCTGTTGCCGCCGACACAACAACAGCAGCAGCAGCAGTCGTTGTTGCCCGTGGGCACGACGTCGACGACGGCGACGCCGTGTCTCGTCGCCTCACCTGCCGAGCAGACGCTGACGCAGCTGTGCTGGACAAGCAGCGGTGCACTCATCATCGGCTCTGACGATGACGATGACAGGCACGTGCACAATGCGCAGGGCGAGGCGAGTGCGCCGTCACGGCAGCACAACAGCCACCACGCGAGCAACGACGGTGACGACGCCACCACATCGGCTTCGCTGTCGTCGTCGTCGCTGCCGCAGTTGCGCTACGATCGTCGCGTGCGCTGTCGCGTCAGTCATCTGCACGTTGTCGTCGTCCCCGACGTCGTGCGCACTCTCGCACGCGCCGTAGACGAGGTGCGCGTGTACATCTCCGAAGGCAATCAGTACAAGGCCTATGAGTATGTCGCCGATCAGGCGCAGACGACGATGCAGCGCGAGCGCGCGGTGCTGACGCAGCTCGACGTGGTCGTCAGCAGCCCACACATTCTGCTCGTCGACTCGCCCGCACCACGGCATGGCGGCATTGCACTCTACCCAGGTAAGCTGACACTGCGCACACTGCTCGTACGCAGCGACGAGGAGGACGAGGAGGACGACGAGGACGAGGACGAGGACGGCGAGGACGAGGCCGACGAGGACGGCACGTCACAGCAACAACAACAACAGCAGCAACAACAACAAACAAGGCCGACCGCGGCAGCGAACGCGGTGCCGCTGTCACGACGTGCCATGGACCGTGACGTGCGCGCCGCCCTGCGACTGCTGCCAGCGACACGACACGAAGGCGACACCGCGAATGCGCGCAACGGCGCCGCCGCCGGTGGTGCAGCGGACAAGGGTGTGCGTGAGGTTGTGTCTATCCGCATTGACGCCCTCGACGCGCAGCTGCTCGGCGGCCGCGCGTTTCGGCGGCAGTGCAGCGTGCACGTGCTGTACCGTCGCACACTGCCCGCCGAGTTGTGGCAACAGCAACAACAACAACAACAAGCGACGCTGTCGACGTTGCACGACGCCGCGCGTGCGTGTGTTGCTGAGCCGACGACCATGACGGTCTCTGCGTGCAGTTACAGCTGTGCACACGACGCCGTCTTTCTCGCGGATGTGCAGCAGCAACAGCCGCCGCCGACACGCGGCCGCAGCCTCGTCACACAACGCAACAAGGATGGCGACGACGATCACGACGAGGCTGCTGCTGCTGCCGCCGCTGCGGGTGACACGTCACTGGTCGCTGACATTGCCCCGCTCGAGGCCGACGAGGTGGCTGACGTGGTCGTGTCGCTGCCGCTGGCGCATATGCGCATTACGCGTGCACAGTTGAACTTTCTGTTTGACGTTGCGGGGGCGCTGTTGCACGGCACAGCGCCCCCACCACACATGGACCCGCATGCAGCAGGCGTAGGTGCAGGCGCGGGCGCAGGCGACGCGGACGAGGACGAGGATGATGTCAGCGGTGACGCCGAGCGCAACGCGGCGGGGGCGGCGGCGGCGGCGGGGGTGACGGCCGAGACGCATCTGATGCGCGCGGCAAACAGCAACGACGACAACGGCGGTGACGGTGACGACAAGGGCAATGAGGCGACGGCGATGGCAACGACAAGCACGCTTGCCGCGGCGCGTGTGCGTGCCGAGGCACGTGCGGTGGCTGCACGACGTGCGGCTGCCGCAGCGGCGGCGGCGTCAGCCACCACGTCGCCACGCTCGGTACAGCGCATTGCGGTGGCGGTGCACACGGCCGAGGTCGAACTTGCCGACCTGTTCCGCCTCACATGTCGCGGTGTGCGTGTGCGGCGTGTGAGTGACGGCGTGCGCGGGTCCTACGTGGCCGCCGCACTCGACGAGGTCTGTGTGCAGCACGTCAGCACCTTCATCTACGAGCCCGAGAGCGTCGCTAATGTCAATGCCACGACGACGGCGACGATTGCGGCGGCGCGGGCGACGATTGACAAGGCAGCCGCCAACGCCGCCGCACTGCAGCCGCAGCTGCAGAAGACGCTGCTCAAAGAGAAGGCGCGACAGCAGCGGCAGCGTCGCCAGGACGACGACAACGACGCTGCGGTCGCCGCGGATGACCACGCAGACGGCAAGGACGGCAACACGCAGGCTGCGCTGCCGCCGCCCTCGCAGCGGCGTCGTCGTGCGACGGAGCTGATCGACATGCTGCTCCTCACGCACGCGCAGCTGCGCATGCACACCACCCCCGACGACGTCGACGACGCCTACCTGTCGAGCATGTGTGAGCAAAAGGTGCGCTGCAGCGCCGACTGCGTGCGCGTGTCGCTGTCACCGACGATACTCTTCGACACGCGCGAGGTGCTCTACTTGCCGCTGTACAACAAGCTGCTGCGGACGCCAATTGAGCCGCAGTGTGTGCTCGACCTCAGCGAGGCGGTGACGCGGCTGCCACACGACCTCGTCCTCGACGACAAGCACATTCTGCTGACGACGCACCGCACACGCTGCAGCTTTGAGCTCGACCTGAGCGGCCATCGCCTCATCTTGTCCGGCACGCCGTCGGCGCAGCTCGTCCTCGCCGACGGCTGCGAGGTGGTCGTGACCAATGGCACACTTGTGCTGCCGGGTATGTACACGGTCGATAGCTTCGTTAGCTTCGGCGCCGGTGCGACGCTGTACACGACGCCGTCGTGTGTTGTCGAGAAGCGTTACCTGAACGAGTATGACATGCGCACCCGCGAAGACGCCGCCCGCGCGGTGCGCGAGCAGCCACAGCAGCCCCTGCGTCAGCCACAAGACGGCGATCAGCAGCAACAACAAGCAGCAGCCGCAGCAGGTGGTGGTGGTGGAGCAGCTAGCGTCCATGGCAGTGACAAGAGCAAGGTGGCTGCGGCTGCTGCTGCGGCGGAGGCGTGTCGCCGCGTCGTGACGGTGCCGGCCAGTGACCTGGTGCGCGGTGGGGTGGCGCCGGAGATGCTGCACGGGGCGGCGGCGCTGCACGTGCGTGATCGCGATGTGATCGCCGAGGCTGCCGAGAAGGACGGCGACGCGGCGGCTGCCGCGGACGCGGCGTCCATTGCGCCATCGCACAGCGTCACCCGCCACGCACAAGGCGCCGTGCTCGTCGAGCGCAGTGTGCGGCTGCTGCTCGAGGTCGTCTGCGACGACGTCGAGCTGCGCACGCTGTCCGACGAGCTCGTCGACCTGTCCACCTCGGCACGCGTCGCGGTGCACGGCAAGGTGATGCTGGTGACCGACAATGGCGTCGTCGCCCGCCGCAGCATTGACCTCGACCTCGTCGGCATGCACTCGGGCGTCGGTGAGGAGCACGTCCTGCTGCCGGCCAGCGTGCGCGTGCATGTGGCGGGCGTTGACAATGTCAGCGCCACCGTCACGATGGACGCGCTGCAGCTCACGACGCGCGTGGCACTGCTGCGCTCATCGGTCGAGCTGGCCAAAGATTTTATTGCCGCCTTTGTCGAAGAGGCGACAGTGACGCGTCACGCGCCGACGGTGCGGTTCGAGAGCCGCCACTTTGTTGCCTTGTACCCGGTGTCACGCGCTGGGACGTGTCGGCACTGCGGCCGCGGTGGCGCCCACCTGAGCAAGCACGAGGACGGTGTTGGGGTGCTGTGCTGTCGCTGCTGCACCGGCAGCGATCACCTCGCCGCGATGGAGGTGCTCGTGGAGGTGGCGCTGGTGGACTGTGTCCTGCTCGGCTCGCAGGGCGATTACACACACATTTACGCCCGCAACACGAGCATGAGCATTGACCCGTACATGCAACTCGAGGCCCGCGTAAAGGCGTCGGTGCACAACCTCAGCAACGCCGCCGCGGTGTGGGAACCGCTGGTGGAGAGCGTCGACGTGGCCGTGTCGGGCAATGTGCACCGTCACGCCTACCGCCTGCGCGTCGATCGACTCGACGTCGTGGTGACACCGATGCACCTGCGTGTGGTGTCGCTGTTGGCGGGCGATTACAGTGACACGACAACGCTGCAGCATCGCCTGCGCGGTCGCTTTCGCGCCCACGCGCAGCGGCGTGCCGTGCGTGCGCTGTCGCCGACACCGCGTTATGTGCGTGAGGCGACGCCGTATGAGCAGGCGCTGCTGCGGCTGCTGCGCCGGCGACAGCGGGCGAGTGTGCGAACGCAGATGGCGACGGCGGCGCGCGAGACGGCCGCGCTGCTGCTGAGGCAGCAACAGTGGGCCGCAGTCGCGGGACAGCCGCCGGCGGCGTCGCGGCAGCAGCACCCGCAACTGCCGCTGCAGAGCCAAGAGGCAGCCGCACCACCACAGCAGCAACAGCAAGAAGGAGCAGAGACGACGCAAAAGAGCGATGGCGCAGCAGCGAGTGCACAGCGCACGGAGCAGGAGAAGCTGCAACACATGGACGCGTACGAGGACGACGAGGAGGCGCCGTGGGTGCGCGCCAACATGTCGGCTGCGATGATCGAAGACGACAGCGGCAGCGACGACGAGGACGAGGACGACGATGAGGATGACAGCAAGCAGGACGACGATGACGACGATGCTGCGACGCGGCAGCTGACGGGCAAGCGCGGCGCGCGCGACGACAGCAGTGACGACAGCAGCAACGAGGCCGAATACGAGGGCAGCGACGAGGACGACGACGAGGACGACGACGAGGACGACGACGACGAGGACAAGAGCGAGGACAAGAGCGACGACGGCGAGGGCGACGCGAAGGAGAAGGCGGCGCCGTCGATCTTCGAGCGCCTGCTCGCGCTGCCACGGCAGGGCCGACCGCCACCACGCAGCGGCCACGGCCACGGCATCTACGCATGGCCGTACGCGACGATCAACGTCATCAACTACTGCAACCGCGCACTCGTGGTGGACGGCCACGTCGTGCCGCCGCGGCAGGGCAGACGAACATTCACCACCGCACGCCGCGAGGTGGCGGTGCGCCGTCAGACGCCGCTCGACGCCGACGACGTCGGCTGCGTCGTCAGCCTCACCGCGTCGCCGGTGTATGTGCGTGCGCGTGGACTGCTGCTGCGCAACAGCGTGACGGTCGAGCGTGACGGCCGCACGCGTCATCTGCGTCGCACCGTGCAGCTGCGCGCGCTGCCGCTGCACACGAGCAATACGGTGCTGCGTGTGCACAACCGCCTGCTGTGTGCGCTCGCAATTGACGGTGGCACAGGTCGACTGGCGCCAGGTGATCGCTACTACCTCGCCACGGACGCGAAGCTAACGCAGCCGCTGCTTGTGCAGCCCGTAGTGCGCAACAACAACAGCAGCAGCCGCAACAACAGCAGCAATCAGGATCATTGCTGCTATGTGCACAATATGACGTGTCCACACTGCGCTGATGGCGATGATAAGTTGCTACGGCGCGGCGGTGACAACAACAACGGCGGCGGTGGGGCGGCGGCGTCGACGTATGTGGTGCTCGACGGGGTGCGTGTGCGCGTACGTGACACGGCGTCGTGTCACGCGCGCACATGCGCGGCTTGTTGCCGTGGCAGTGGCAGCGATGCTGGCAACACGCCTGACGCGGCTGATGACGATGGTGAGGTGTATGAGCCTGGGCAGATGAGCGATGGCCGCGTCCCGCGCATCGATGAGGTGCTGTACGGTGTACCGACGACGCTCATCTGCCGCAGCACACGCGATCCGCACCGTCGTCTGCGCGTTGTCGTGACGGTGCGACAGGAGGATATGCGTGGTGGGGTGCCCATCTACGTCATCGCCATCGAGTCGCGCTACACGCTCGAGAATAAGCTGCCGTACGCGGTGCGCGTGCGCGCGACGCCGTGCCTGCAGCGCACGACGTGGTCCGCGTCACAGCCGAAGCGCACACATCACCGCACGCTGAGTGGCGGTGGCGGCAGCGGCGACGGCGGGGACGGCGACGGCTGCGACGGCAAGAAGGCGAAGCACGCACACGACGGGGAGGCGACGGCGTCGTTGCCGTGCGCACCGCCACCACCACCACCACCACCGCCACCGCTTGCAGCAGCAGCAGCAGCAGCAACCGCGACGACGAGTGACGCGTGTGACGAATTTGTGCCCCTGGCGCGTGACGGGGTGCTCGTGGCGCCGATGATGAGCATGCCACTGCGCCTCGGCATGCTCGCGTTGCACGAGTTTCTCTTCACCCTCGAGGTGTGTCAGCCTGCACACGAGGAGGACAACAATAACACGGGCGACAACAACAACAATAACAGCAACGAGGGTGAGCGGTACGTGTCGGAGCAGCTCGTGTTGTGTGACAGCAAGCTCATCGCACTGCGCTCGTGCGCAGGACGACACATGGTCGTACGTGCCAAGGTGTCGTGCTTCTCGGTGTTGCTGAGTACGCCCTTTGCGCTCGTCAACCACACGATGCTGAAGCTGCGTGTCGAGGAGAGCAACGCCGCTGGCGAGATGCGACAGCCGCGCTGCACCATCACAAACTTTGCACAGCTGCCGCCGTTCATGCGTGCTGCCGTCGCGGCCAGCCCGCACGACGGCGATCAGCACCGCTTCTTTGTCAATGTGTACGCCGAGGCGGCGGTGGCGGTGGCGGTGCCGCTGCACGTGCAGCAGCGCGGCCTCATCTTGCTCGAGGAGGGCGCCACACACACCACACCAGGCGAGCGCGCACGCGAGGCGCAGGTGCCGCCGTCGGCGTATAAGCGACAGTTCGCCGGCGCCATTGCGGCGACGCGGCGCGGCAGCAGCGGCAGCGGCAACGCACGCGCCCCCGCGCGTGGCCACACCGTGCACCTCGCCTACGTCACCCGCGTAGACGCGAGCGGGGCGCTGCTCGTGACGATTACGCCGCGCTGGGTGGTCGTCAACCGCACGCCGTGGACGTTGTATGTCGCGGCGGCGCGGTACGCGGTGGTCAACGCGCTCGAGGCGGCGGCGGCGGCGGCGGCGGAGCGCGCCGCGGCGCGTGCGCCAGGCGCGAACACGGACGGCAACAGCAACGCCGAGGACGACGAGGACGACGACGACGACGACAATGCGGCGGCGGCGGCGAGGCGGGCGAGGCGGCACAAGCTTAAGTGGCGCAATGCGCGCGAGGGCGGCGACGGCGACGACGACGACGATGTCAGTGACGCGGGTGCGCTGCTGCGGCCTGGCGAGGATGTGCAGTACGCACTCGAGAGCATGAGCGAGGCCGCTGACATGCACCTGGCTGACCCGCTCGCGGCGACGGCGGTGGGCGCGGGCACGGCGCTGCCGTTCTATGACACGCCGCAGATGCCGTCGCGTGTCGGCTTCAACATGCACGTGTTGCTCAGTCCGTATGCGCCGCTGCTGAGCAACCCTGTTCACCTTGACACGATCGCCAGTGAGACGATTGTCGCGTACGAGCCGCGCATCCGCGACACCGCCGTCGAGGCGTCGCAGCTGCGTGGGCTGCGTGCACAAGACAGGGCAGAGCGGCGACAACGACGAGGAGGACGACGACGGCAGCGCAGACGAGGACGCGGCAAGCAACACAGCACACACGCGGCAACAAACAACAATGATGATGACGACGATGACAGTGACAGCAGCAGTGACAGCAGCAGTGACGATCCGTACGAGGAGGTCAACTCGTCAGTCGTCGACCGCGCCACCCGCGACCGCGAGGAGCTGCGGCAGCGGATGATGCAGCTGACGACGGTGCACGAGATGCTGCGTGCGCGCTACCTCGACGTCGTCCTCGCCGCGGGCGACCCGTACACGTTCGTCATTGTCGAGGAGGCGCCTGTGATGCCATATTTGCTGCTCAATCGCCTCTGCTACGCTGTGGAGGTCGTCAACACGGCGAGCAAAGATGCCGGCCGCGTCCTCGCGCGTGTCGCGGCGGGCTACGGCGCCGAGCTGCTGCTCGACCCGACGGTGACGACGCGTGTGCGCATCGTGCCCGTCTACCTTGACGAGGCAAACGAACAACAGCAGCAACAGGCACAACAACAGGCACAACAGCAACAGCAACAGACGACAAGGTCGCGGCCCATACCAGGCACGACGCCCGTCGTCATTGACGTGCAGCGGGCGCTGCGGCCACGTGCCGCGGCAGCACTCGCGCGCAGTGCGGGACTGCGCTACCGCCTTGGCAACAATGAGCTCGGACAGCACGTCGTCGAGCTGCTGCCCGCGACGCCGACGCACGCCATCGACAAGACGATTGTCGTCTGCCCACCCACCCCACTCGACGTGGTCGTCAACGTCGGCACGACGACGGTGGCGGTGGTGCAGCCGAACGCTGACCTGCTCTTTGCCACGATCACCGACACGCGGCTGAGCTGGCAGCGTAAGGAGACGCACGAGTCATGGCGGCTGTCGGTGCTGAACTTTCAGGTCGACAACCAGACCGAGGTGTCGCCGCGGTACGAGGCGTGCGTGCTCGCGCTGCGTGCGTCACACGAGACGGCCGCCGTCGCCTGCGTCCTCGAGCGCGAGCTGAGCAACGCGCCGGGCAAGGCGCTGCTCAAGGTAACGCAGGTGCGCGTCGATGTCAAGCCGATTGCGCTGCGCGTCACCGACACGTTGCTGCTCGAGATGCTGCGTTTTGCAATGGACGTCACCGGTGGCGCGACCGCCGAGGCGGGTAAGACGCGGCTGCGCGTGCCGACGCCGAGCAGCGCGGTGCTCTTCTGCGCCGCCCCGCACAACGCCGATGTCCTGTCAACCGCCGTCGAGTTGCACAATTTTATTATCAACCCGATACTGCTGCGGCTGTGGCTCACACGCGATCCTGACGGCCGCGACTTCTTCCGCGAGAGCATGTCCGGCCGCATGGCGGTGGTGTTGTCGACGATGGTGTCCTCGTGCGACGATGTGCAGGTGTCGGCGCCTGGCGTGGTGGCGGTGGAGCGGCATGGCCGGCTCGGGGTGCTGCTGCAGTGGCTGATGAAGTGCTACGCCGACGGGCTCGTGGCGCAGCTGCGCGCGCTTGTGCTGCAGTACGCCGCCTCGTTGCCGCTCATTGGTGCCCCACTCAAGCTCGCCTCGGGCATTGGCAGTGGCGCGGTGCGCTTGTTTCAGCAGCCCGTGGACGGTCTGGCGACGTCGCCGGCGGCGTTCGCGCAGGGCCTGGCCAGTGGCACGGTGGGGTTCGCGCAGAGCGTCGCGAGTGGCGGCCTCGGCGCGTTTGCGAACTTGACCGAGACGGGCTCGCGTGTGCTGAGCAAGGGCGCTGGCGTGCCGGAGCGTGAGCGGCGCAAGAACAACACCCTCACCGGCCTCGTCAGCGGCATCACGGGTCTCGTGCGCCGGCCGCGCGAGGGCGCCGCCGAGGATGGCGCGCGTGGCCTGCTCGTCGGCGCCGCGCAGGGCGTCCTCGGCGTCGTCGCCAACCCGCTCTCGGGGCTGTTGTCGGACGTGTCGCGTGGGACGGGGCACCTGTCGCGGCTCGTCTCGGACGCGTACGTGCCGCGCGCGACGCGGCAGCGGCCACTGCGCAGCTTCTTCGCCAATGGCGGGGTGGCGTCGTGGCACGCGCTCGTGTCGGTGTACCAGTACGAGCGCTACGACCAGGACACGCAGCGCTGGACGTGCTACGCGCTGCTGCCGAGCAGCGACGGGCCGGCGTGGTTTCCTGACAAGCCGATGAACATTACGTACGGCGCCGAGCAGGACAGGTACATTCCGGCGCGCTGGTGGGTGCTCGATCGCTACGAGGCGTCGTTTTATGGGTGGATGTTCAGCAAGAAGTATTACGGCTTCTACAGCGCCACGGCGAATGACCGGTCGCGGGTGCGGCGGCGGCGGTGGGCGGCGTTGGTGCGGCCGCTGCCGTACTCGCCCATGGCGGCACACCTGCGCGTCACGCCGGGCCGCGAGACGGCCCCGGGGGTGGGGCTCGCGCGTGTGCTGCGTGTCGAGGGCAACGCCGCCACGACGAGGAGCGTGACGGCGGCGGCGGGTCAGGCGACGCCACAGCCACCACCCGTGCCACCACCGCCTGCTTCGTCGGCGTCACCCAAGGCGGCAGCGGCGGCAGCGGCAGCGGCAGCGGCGGCAGCACATCGTCCCTCGGCGCCATCACCACAACGACGATCGACACAGCCACAACCACCGCCACCGCCCACAGCCAAGCCACCACCACCGCGAGCGACGAGCGCGAGCGGCGCTGCTTATGCGGCGGCCGAGGCGGCCTATCTGCGTACGCTGACACAAGACACGATCGACATTGTGCCGCGGCCGGCCGACGTGTTTGGCAGTGACACCGACGCACAGCGACAGGGTACGAGTGGCGACGGCGGCCGTGCGGCGGCGGTGCCGTTGTTTGCCTGCCCAGGCGTGCTCAGTGCCTACACCCCTGCCGCGGTACGCGCGCAGGCGCGCGAGCAGGCTGCGCAGCTGCCGACGAGGCTGCAGCAGCAGCAGCACACGCGCACACGACGCGGCAGCCTCACGCGCGACGCGATGGCGGCCAGCGATGCACCGGACAGCGGCAACACGCCGGCAGCGGCGACGCGCACCGCCACCGCAGAGCAACGTCGCAACGCCGCCTTCCTGCGTCGCCTGACGCGTGCCTCGTCCGACTACCCCGTCGAGGATGACGACGTCGACGACGTTGGCGGCGGCGAGGCGGCAGACACGGTGCCGCAGCCGGGTGAGGTGCGCATGCGTCAGGCACTCGACGACGACGAGAACAACAACAACATCAACAACAACGAGGACAATGACAAGGATGACGCGCGCGGCGACGCAAACATTGTCAGCAACGACGACGACGACGAGGGCGATGGTGCACGCGCGCTGACGCACGTCCGCGACGGCCGCGGCGTCGACGCGGCTCTGCAGCAGCAGGGCCTGCGCGAAGACGACAGTCGCGCCGTACCGCCGCGTCCACTGCGCTTCGATGATGTGCAGCAGCCCGTGGACGCGGCGAGCAAGCGCCGCAACAGGCGGCTGTCACGGCGCGAGCGTGCCGTGCTGCAGCGCAGCGAGGCGGCGCGGCAGGCGGAGGCGCAACGAGCGGCACGTCAGCGCGCCGAGCCCGCGCCCTATGCACTGCAGCAGCAGCGACGACGTGTCGTGGTGCTCGATATTTACGAGTATGAAGCGCGCACACGTGACACGGTCGATGACGAGGCGGTCGACGAGCACGAGGGCAGCAGCAGCAGCAGCGGCAGCGGCGGTGTCGTCATTGGTGACGGCAGCGAGGTGCAGGCGGCGCTGCGCGGCGCGTGTGCGGTGACAATGACGACGACGGCCAGCAGCGCTCCTGCAGTTGCTGCTGCCATGACGTCGCCGTGGAGCAAGGCGCTGCTGCCGCGTCACGTGCCGGCGTGGCAAGATGTGCACGGCCGCGCGGTGCCGCCGATTGACGCGATGCGCAGTCCACGTGGGTGGCGATGGGTGAGTGAGTGGCAGGTTGTGCCACCATCGTCGTCGTCATCACGACAGCAGCAGCAGCAGCAGCAGCTGTATGCGGTGATGGCGAGCAGCAGCAACGGCAGCAACAACGCCGACGTGATGGGCGACGCCGCCTGGGAGGTGCTGTCGAGCGACCGCGCATTGCGACGACGGCACTGGCAGCGTCGGCTGACGAAGAACACGGCCACTGAGCCGCCCGCACTCGACTCGCTCGAGCTATAACACGCGTGCAATACACGACAGCGACGGCGACGACGACACGAGAGACGATGGGTGTGACTGTGTATGTGTACACACACAGCAACAACGATGACGACGATGCTGTTATACTTTGCTACTCGTATACTCGTATACTCGCGTGGGAGCACACAGACAAGAGCGACTACATTGTATACACACAAACATACACATACACATACACGCACATAATGGCAAATGCATAAGTACATGCAAGCACAAACAGCGCGGCTACATGTATCGTGTGCGCGTGTGTGTGTGTGTTACTGCATATGTCACCGTGTGTACACCTGCTTCTATTGTTGTGTTTGCTTGTGTGTGTGTGTCTAGGCGTGAGCGAGCACAGACGTGTCGCGACGCTGTCACGCGTGGGTACGTACAGGCGTGACGGGTAGTGTACAGACATCACACACACACACACACATATACACACACACATACACACGCGTGTGGTGCAACATCATGTCGCACGCGACATACCCCAACCACCGCTACACACGCCGCGTGCTCGACCTCGCCTTCCCCGACTCGAGCGAGGACCTGCGCGAGGAGCTGGCGTACCTCGTGTCGGTGCGCCGGCGCACCATCAATGACGCGATGGACTACCTGCGCAAGAAGGAGCAAGAGAGGCTGCAGCAACAGCCGCAGTCGAGCGCGTCGTCGTCAGCAGCAGCGCAAGGCGGCGGCAGCACAAATGAGTCGACGACGCCGCTGGGGCAGCGGACAAGCAGAGCAGGTAGCAGCAACAACATCAATGAGGCTAGCAGCAACAACAACAGCAGCAGCAGCGGCGGCGGCGGCACGTCGTCGTCGTCGGTGACACGGACCATTGCGACGTCGCTGCTGCGACTGCGACAGAAGAGTGCGGCGGTGGGTAGCACGACGAGCAGCAAGAGCGGCAGCGGCAGCAGCAAGGGCACCGCCGCCGCACGTAAGAAGGCAGCCTCGGTCACTGACGAGACGACGCGGCTGCGCAGCGATCTGGTGCACTACCTCTACGGCGATAATGCCACCAGCTTCGACAAGGACATTCTCGGCCAGGGCGGCCAGGTGATCTTGTTCACCACGAGCCTGACAGGGGTGCGTGGCACACACGAGCAGACGCGCTCGCTGCAGACGCTGCTGTACGTCAAGGACATTCCGTACCACTATGTCGACATTGCCGACAATGCGCCGCTGCAGCGTAAGCTGCGCATGATGTACCGCGACGCCACCGGCGACAATGTCATCCCGCCGCTGCCGATCCTGTGCGTCGATCGCACCGTCATTGGCAGCGCGAGTGATGTGCAGGAGCTGGAGGACGACGGCACGCTGCTCGAGGTGCTCACCGAGGCGGGCTATCGCAGCGCGGCCGGCGGCGACCAGCAAGCCGCCGAGGCGACGGCGGGGGCTGGCGGTAGTGGCGGCAACAGTAACAATGGCAATAGCGCGGGTAACGGCGGCAGCAGCAGCGGCGTCGACACGACGTCGACGACGAGTGTGCGTGCGCGGGTGCAAAGCTTGTCGGCCGCGACACAGCTGCCGCCCATGCCGCACCCGTCGCCGTCGGCCGCCTCACGCGTGCCAACGGCGACGAGTAACGCGGCGTCGTCGAGCGGCACACCGATGAAGCTTGCGCGTCCGCCCGCACAGCTGCCACCGACACGAACGCCTCAGCCGCCGCCGCAAGACGCGGACACGTCAGCAGCCGAGGCGGCGGACGACAACAATGACGCGGCCTCGTTTGACAACTCGCAGCGCAGCTTGTCGGTGAAGCCGGGGCAGCATCAGTGGCGCACGCCCTTCTCCTCGTTTTGTCGTCGTCGCTCGGTGACCATCGTTACTGAGCGCGCCTCGCCCTCGGCACCGGACGAGGATGAGGTGCAGGGTGCGTCGAGTGAGGCGGGCCAGCCGCCACCACCACCACGCCAGCCGCACAACCTCGTGCCGCAGGACACGACACCCACACAGGCGTCGCCACAGGCGCAACAACAACAAGAAACGCAGCGACGTGTCAGTCAGAAGAAGAGTAGCAATAGCAGCAGCAGCAACAACAGTAACAGCAACATTGTCGGCAACGCGAACAGCAATGTGACACATGTGCCCAACCTGCCAGCCATACTGCCGGCGTCGAGTCCGACGGCGCAGCGGCGCAACAGCAGCGCCGCTGCCGCCTCGCCATCGGCTGCTGCAGCTGCAGCAACAAAAGCATCGTCGACCTCGTTGACGACGACGACGCGGCTGTCGCCATCGCTGCACACGAGCGCGGCACGGTCGACGACGTCGGCGGCAGCGACGCCTACGGCGGCAGACGCCGACGTCAGACACACACGACACCTGACGAGCGCCGATGTGCACCCACCGCCGCCGCCGCTGTCGCCATCGCCGCCGCTGCGCAATGACGACAAGGCGGACCTCGTGTCACACGACGATGACCTCGTTGGTGTGTTGCACAATGACAACATGTCGCCGCCGCTGCATCTGGGCGACGGTGACGTGGACAGCACCAGTGGTCATATGAGCTTTGCCTCGAACAACATCCACGCGGACGATGACAACAACAGCAGCGTCATGAGCTATGACAGCAGCATCGCGTACAAGAGCATTGGTGCGACGGACGGCGCGGCGGCAATGCCGTATGACTACTCATAGTGCAAGCGAGTGTGTGTGTATGTGTGTGTGCATCTGCGTCTGTGTGTTGTATACGTACACGCGCATAGATGATGCTAGAGCCCTGGTGCGGCCGTTGTGTACACATGCACGCACACACAAACAAACGCGTATATATATGTATGTACGAGCAAAGTGTGACGTGTACACGCGCAAGCAAGGTGTATTGTTGTATGTGTGTGTATGTGTGAGCGTCTTTGCGTCTACTTTGTGTATGTGTGTGCGTGTGTGTGCGTGTGTAGGCGTGTACATTTGTGTATATGCGTGTGTGCGTTTGTGTGTGTTTGTGTGTGTGTCTGCGTCACTCATGCATTTCCATCTCATTTTGTATGCCGACGTGCCACGTCCGTGACGCGTATGTACACACACACACACCTCGTTGTATATATATACATACATATATATGTATGTAAGAGTATTTTTGCCTGTGTGTGTGTGCGCATTGTTCCACAAACCATCGTACACTTTCCCTACATGACACACGCATGCACTGCCCTCTTCCTCTCTACACACACACAAACACCGCACATGACGACCTCGTGATGTGCACAAAGTATATATGAGCGTACGACATTGCGTGCACACACACACACAGACAGCGTGGCGCGTGCGTAAGAAGCGAACTGACCACATATGCAAAAACACAGATACACATGTATGTGCGTGCGTGTGTGTGTGCGAGTACGTGTGAGTGCATGCATCTTGTCCTCGTAGTTGCCACGCACATAAACACACACAAAAAACAACACACAAGCACTTTTGCATACGTGACAAGTTACACACACACACACACACGCACACCATGACGTCGCAGCTCGAGCAGCTACGCAGGTACACGACCGTGGTCGCCGACACGGCAGACTTTGGTCTGTTGGCGCAGTACAAGCCCGAGGACGCGACGACCAACCCATCGCTCGTGCTCGCCGGGTCGCAGCTGCCGCAGTATCGTCACCTCATTGACGAGGCGATTGCGTACGCCAAGGCAAACTTGACGCGTCACGCCGCACACTACACCAGCGGCGACGACGCCCTGCTCGAGCTCGTCGTGGACAAGCTAACGGTTGGCTTCGGCGTCGAGATATTGAAGGTGGTGCCTGGTCGTGTGAGCACCGAGGTCGATGCGCGGCTGTCGTTTGACAAGGACAAGATGGTGCGCAAGGCGCGCCTGCTCGTGCAGTTGTACGAGGAGGCGGGTGTGCAGCGTAACCGGCTGTACATCAAGCTGGCCTCGACGTGGGAAGGCATACAAGCCGCACGCGAGCTCGAGAAGGACCACATACAGTGCAACCTGACGCTGCTCTTCTCCTTTGCGCAGGCGGTGGCGTGTGCGCAGGCGGGCGTCACACTCATCTCGCCCTTTGTCGGTCGCATCTTGGACTGGCACAAGAAGGCGACGCCGGAGCGCGCGAGCGAGTTTGTCGGCGCCGCCGACCCGGGCGTGCGGTCAGTGACGACCATCTACAACTACTACAAGCAGCACGGCTACGCGACGATTGTCATGGGCGCGTCGTTCCGCAACGCTGGCGAGATTGCCGAGCTGGCGGGCTGCGACAAGCTGACGATCTCGCCCAAGCTGCTCGAGGAGCTCGCGAAGAGCACCGCGCCGCTGCCGCGCAAGCTGGACGCGGCGCATGTGACGGAGAAGCGTGCGAAGCTGGCGGAGCTGACGCAGGCGGAGTTTTTGTTTATGCACAATGAGGACGCCATGGCGGTTGAGAAGCTCGCCGAGGGCATTCGCAGCTTCCACGCGGACACGCAGAAGCTCGTCGATGCCATTCGCAAGATGCTGTAATCGCGCACGTGCACATATACATACGTTTATGTATGCGAGTACGTGTGTATGTATGTAACGAAGCACGCCTACGCGTGTGTGCGTGTGTGTACACGGTCGGTGTGCGTGTGTGCGCGTGTGTTTGTTTATTTGTTTGTTTGTTTGTTGCGACTTGTTTGTGCGTACGTGCGTGGACTTGTGTGTGTACGGCACAGGAGGCGAACAAAAGACGACGTAACGTGATGATGATGAAAGTAACGCGATCATGACAACATGCTGACACCGATGCAAAAGATTACACGTACACACACGTACACACACGTACACACACGTACACACACGTACACACACATACACATACACACACACACACACATACACACACACACACATACACACAAGCTTCTGTGTGTGCGCTTGCGTGTGTATGCATGTACATGTCACCTTGCGTACACAGCGGACAAACACACACACACACACACACATATACATACACATCTTGTGTAGCTAGCATAGTCGTCGTCTGCTGCTGCCGCTGTTGTTGTGTCATGTTTCGCGGCCACTGGCTCGTCGCCGACCTAGACGGCACGCTGACGCCGACGCCCAGCAAAGCTGGCGGCCGCTACTACTCGCTTGCGCAGTCTGCGCGTGCGTTTGGTGCGTCGTACGTCAGCTGTCTGCCGGCACTGCGCAGCTTCATTGCACAAGGTGGCTCGCTGTGTGTCGTGTCGACGGCAGGCAGACGTCTGTGGGCACAGGTGTACGCAGATCTGGCGCCCGCGCTGTACCCGCCGTCGACACGGACAAGTGACAGCATCCGCAGCGACGACTGCAACGATGACCACGCCAGCAGCATCCAAACGACGACGTCAACAACAACAACGACACCGCTGCCCGGTCGCCTGCTGCTGTGCGGCTTTACGGGCGGTGCGCTGTTTCGCTCGCGCGCGCCCGCGTGTGTGTGGCATGACATTATGCTCGCACACGACAAGGCCGCGTCGAGCAACAACAGCAGCAGCAGCAACAGCAACGACGACAATGCCGCTGTGCCGCCTGCTGCCGTTGCCCTCGAGGAGTGGAGCGAATACCGTCAGTGTGCGGCGTCGCTGACAAGGACGAGCAGCAACAATAGCAGCAATGACAATAGTAGCGCTGCCGTAGCAACGGCAACGACAACGATGAGCGATGACGCGCGCCGCGCGGCCGCGGAGGAGAGTCGTGCGGCGCTCATACGCTTCCTCGAGCACGCGTCGTGCGTCAGCGGACACGACGTGGCGCGCGCGGAGCGTTTCTTTCGCCGCTGTCTCAGTGCCAAGTATCACAACACGTTTCGTGACCTGCTCGCTGCCGTGCTGCACGACGTACGACCGCCACACGCGCCGCAACACCAACGCGAACATGAGGAGCACGAGGCAGCGACAGAGACGGCGACAGTGGACGATGTGACGCCGCTGTGCTTTGCGCACACGGCGTCGCTGTCGCTGACGGCGCTGACAATACGCGGCCGGTACCTGCGCGAGACGAATGAGGCGCTCGTCAACTGTCAGGGCGTGCCACACGCCGATGGCAGCCCCGCCGACGACGCGCCGACGGCACAGGTTGTCATCATGGGCATACCGAGTGCGTACTATGCACGCGTCTTCGACGACGACAACAGCAACAATGAGCCCGACGAGGCAGCAGCTGCAACAACAACACACGACACTGACGCGGACACGCCGCCGCGCAACGGCGCACGCGGCGTCGACGCGCTGCGGTGCTGCGCGGCGTGTGCGCGTCGCGGCCGCGGTGCGGCGGCGCGGCTGCGTGCGTGTGGCCTCACACTGAAGCCGCAGCCGAACAGTGTGTGTGTGCACCGCAGCGGTGTCGACAAGGGCACGTGCGTGCGCTGGCTGTGTGCACACGCCGCACGCCCACCGCACCGCTTTGCTCTGCAGCGTGCCCTCGCCTTGGGCGATGTGCCCGTGAGTGTTGACCGTCCCCTGGCGCAATCGCCACCAATGACGTTTGTGTCGCTCTGCCGTGACGACGATGACGGCCTCGCGTCGGGCAAGAAGGACGGCAACAGCGACGACAACAACGATGACGCGGCAGTGCGCAGCAACATTGTGCACGTGGGCGGCGAGGAGGAGGGCACGGCGTTGTTTTTGCACGAGTTGCTGCAAGACTGCACACGTGACAATCGCAGCAACGACAATGACACGACAGCGACGACAGCGACAACGCTGTTTACACGCGAGCGCGTCGAGGCGTGTGCGGCACGTGCGCGTGCGCGCTTGCGCGAGCTGCAGCACGCTCGTGCAATGAGCACACTCTAGATGCACCTATACACACACATACGCACACACACACACAAACACGAATACACATGCATGTGCAAACAGCACAAGAGCGCCGCCCTACCGCTGTGGGTGAGCTGTACATGCACACAGAACTTGTCTGCTTGCTCGTGTAGACGACACCAGCAACAACAACAACACACACACACACACATACGTACATACATGCGCAGCATGCGACGTGCATGTGCAGGTCGTGTGTGCGCCGCGGCTCTTGTCGCCGTCATGGCGCTTGCGCAGCGGCCGACGAGGCAACGGCGCGACATGGCAACGGCGACGGCAGAATGTGCTGACGCTGCTGCTGTTGTGTCCTCGTCAGCGTCGTCGCCATCGCCGCCGCCGCGGACGTCACCCCCGTCGTTGTCTGTGTTGTCGTGGTCGATTGACGCGACGGCGGAGCGCGAGGTGCAGCGCTACGCACGTCGACTGCCTTTTGCTGCACGTCTGCCGCACATTGTCGCTGCCGTCTGCGCAACTGCCGCCGATGTGGTTGCGCTGCAAGACTCGACGAAGGAGGTGGCAGCTGCACTGTGTGCCACACCACAGGTGACTACCGCAGGAATAACGGCAGCAACAACAACAGCAGCAGATGCAGCAGCAGCGGGTGACGACGACACGACGCGGCAGGCGCGCGTACGCTACACACTGGTCGGGGCTGCACACAATGGGCGATGTGGGGTGATGCAGTTGTTTGTGCGTGACGACTCGCCGTGGCGGGCGCGTCTGCTGCCGACGGCGGCGGGTGTGACGGCGGAGCTGACGTGGCATGGCGCGTTTGCCTCGGCGCGTGCTGCTGCTGCCGCCACAAGTGACGCAAGCAGCAAGCACGAGAGCAGCACGAGTGCAGCAGAGGCAACAGCGGCAGCAGCAGCTGCTGCTTCTGTGCAGCGTGTGCGACCTGTACGCTGTGTAGTGACGGTGGTTGACCTGTCTTACCGCGGCAAGAGCCTCGGTGTGGCCGGGCAGCTGCTGACGTCGGCGCACGTCAGTCGCAATGGCAGTCCACTGCTGCTGCAGCAGCAGCAGCCTCCGTCATCACACGACACGCACGAAGACGACGGCGACACGACAGCAGCAGCAGCAGCACAGCGACGCGACATTGTCGATGAGCATCGTCTGCTCGCACTCGAGCACGTGGCTCACGCCACACACGCTGACATTGTTGTCGGCAATGTGTACCTGCCAAGTGCGTCGTCGTTGCCGTTGTACGACGATGCGTGGGTGTTGGCGGGTGCGCCGTCGTCGCACGCGCACACGACCAACACGCTGCTGCCGCTGCCATCGACGACGACAACGACGACGGCGACGGCAGACGCGCCTGCCGCAGCACCCGCCGCAGACGCGAGTGCAGAGCAGCTGCGCAGAAGCAACTATTACTACTACGTGCCCACACCACAACCGTTGCGCTATCGCGAGCAGCTGCGTCGTCGGCAGCGATGGCAGCAAGGGCAGCTGCGGCACGACGGCGACGACGAAGGCAGTAGCGGTGGCAACAACGTCGACGCCGGTGACCGTCACGACGGCGCAACACGTGTGGCAGTGGGCGCACAGCTGCCCTTGTCTGCGTGTCGTGCGAGCAGTGACATGTGGCAGCTGCCGCCGCACACGGCGCATGCGTCTGCAGCAAGTACAGACGACACAACAGCAACGCGAGGAGAGCAGCAGCAACAACAAGACGAAGCACAGGGCGCTGGTGATGCTGCTGCTGACGAGGGCGTCGGCAATGACGGCAACAACAACAACACGTCGTCCTCGTCGTCGTCATGGCTGGACGTGCGCGAGGTGCTCGGTCGACATCAGCGTTGTCTTGTGCGCAAACGCGACGACGACAACAACGGCAGCAGCCGCCGCGGTGACGCACGACGTGGTCGCAGCACCTTTGCACACTTGTGTCGTCGTGTGCGTGTGCGCGTGCTGCGGCCATGGCTGGCCGTCGAGCTCAGCGCAAGCGAGGCGGCGTGGCACGCACAGCGCATGCAGTGCAAGCAACAGCAGCTACAGCGGTGGCAGCAACAGCGGCGACGCGGACGACAACAAGGACGAGGGCGACAAAGGCAGCAGTCATGCAAGGCCGACGCAGCAGACGAGGTGGCAGCTGCGGCGGCAGAGCACGAGCAGCAGACAATAACGACGGCGACGACGCTGCCTTGTGTGCAGACACGTGTACACTGCGCACCGGCCGAGCAGTTCCCGCTGCTGACACAGTTTGTGCTGCGCGCTCGCTAGCGTGTATGTGTGTGCGCGTGTGTGTGTGTAATGTGTATGTGAGGCTGTGCGCCTGCCGATGTGTATGTTTGTGCACACGCATATGGTTTGTGCGTATGGCGTGCAACAATACATCCTGTTGTCACGCGTACAGCAACAACAAGCGTACAACGTATATAGTCACAGTCATACATACACACATATACACATATACATACATACACGTATATATTTGCAAACATGCAGCCAGCACGTGCGGCAGCGTCACGGCAGCGTGGTCGTGGTGGCGGCGATGCTGCTGCTGCTGCTGCTGCTGTACGCGGCCGCGGTGTGACGTACGCATCGGCGGCGCAAACGTCGTGCACACCGCGTGAGGACAGAAACACAAAGAGCGGCAGCAACGCCGTCGCGCGTGACGCGGCGTCGCGGGTGTGTGACAAGCACGCAACAACGACAACAAGCACGAACAGCATGGCAACAACGGCTGCGACGACGTCGTCGTCACCGGACGCGTGGGCTGAAGCGCTGGTGCAGCTGCACAAGCAACAGCAACAGCACGCACACACGGACGACACCACCGCATCGTTTGCACAGCATGTACCGGTGTCGCTGTTGCAGCAGGCATACCGACTGCATCTGTCGTGCAGCGACAGCAGCGTGATTGCACGCGCTGTCGACGACAAGGACGACAACACCACAACGACGACGACGCGTGCGACGGCTGCTGCTGTGGCTGCTGCGTCAGCGCATGCGAGCTGCGCGGCCACCGTCACGTGTCGCGCCGAGCTGCAGACACTGGACAGTCGGCACGAGTCGGTGCTGCAGGCGTGCGCAGACGTGCTCATGGGACGTGGGCCTGTTGTCGTCTTGCGTGGTGCCAATGACACGACCGCCCGCGAGGACACGACAGCGGCGGCGCAATCGTGGCCGACGTCGGTGTCGTGCTACAGCGACTGTGCGCAGCGCAACGACGACAGTGCGGCGGCGGCGCTGACGGCGGTGCGCGCCGTCGACGAGCTGCCGCGTGCGTGCTTGTGGCGTGGCATTGCGAATGTCGGCAATACGTGTTACCTGGCATGTGTGTTGCAGCTGCTCTTCAGTGTTGCGGCGGTGCGTCGTGCCGTGCTAGCCGAAGGCGAGGTGACAGCGTACACGAGCAACAGCAGCAGCAGTGGCAGTGGTGGCGTCGGCGAGGGCAACGAGCAGGCAGGCGAGGTGAGCACAGCAGCAGCAACAACAACGTCATCGTCCGCGTTGTGTGCGTCGCAGCTGAAGGAGGTCATGGCAGACATGGCGTTCAGTCGCGCGGGTGGTGGCGCTGATGTCACTGCCTTGGCGCACTACCTCTCGCTCGATGTGCATCTACAACAAGACGCGCAAGAGTGCATGTTGCTGCTGCTGGACTGGCTGCGCAGTCATGGCGGACGTGCCGTGTGCCACGCCATTGACCGCACCTTTGCGTGCACGCTGCTGTTCACGCGGACGTGTGGGCAGTGCGGCTACACAACGCACCGCGCGCAGCTCTTCTACTCACTCTCGCTGCCGCTGCGCCCGACGCTGACTGAGTCGCTCGACGCGTTTGTGCTGCCCGACAGCGTCGACGGCGTGACGTGCGAGGACGGGTGTGGGGTGCGCGGGGGTGTGGCGACGACGCGGCCGTACATGCGTCAGCTACCACGCGTGCTCGTGCTGCACCTCAATCGCTTCGTCTACGACGCCGCCGCACAGCAGCATCGCAAGCGCACGACGCCGGTGCGTGTGCCGTGTTTGCTCGACCTCGCGCCGTATGTGCGGCAATGGCATGACGCCAAGAAGCAACAGCAGAAGCAACAGCAACAACAAGAAGAAGGCGGTGATGCAGCAGCAGCAGCTGCTGCGACGAATGGCGCAGACGATGACACTGACGATGACGACGATGTCGCAGGCAACGACACGGACACGTCACGTGCGCACATGTACGAGCTGCGCGGCGTCGTGCAGCACATTGGCGAAGGCGCACAGTCAGGCCACTACACCTACGTAGGCAAGGTGCGCACAGCATCTACACACGACAACAACAACAGCAGCAGCAGTAGCAGCAGCCGTACAACGGCACACGACGGCACGACGGCTGCGTCGTTTGTGTGGCTCGAGTATAATGATGCTGAAGTGAGCGACGTCACGGCACGCATGACACCACCAGCAGCAGCCTCGTCGTCGACGGCGAGCGGCAAGGACGACTGCATCGTGTCGCGTGACGCGTATGTGCTCGTCTATCATCGCCTCACCCCGACGGTGGCGGCAGCCGCCGTAGCCTCGTCGCACACGTCACCCGTGTGCAACGTCGGAGGCAAGCATGGCGAGGACGACGGCGACGATGACGCGCCCAGTGCACGCGAGTTGCCTGCGCGTCTGCTGCGGCGTGTGAGCGAGTGCAATGCGCAGGTGCTACACGACCGCATTGCATGGCTGCAGCGGCGTCAGACGACAGTGACGCTGCTGCGTAGCTGGGCGACGGCGGCAGCTGCCGTGTTTGCGTCCTCGCCGTCCTTGTCGTCAGCCGTTGCTGCTGCGGAGAGTGGCTGTTGCCTGACGTGTCTGCCAACGACGTGGCTGCGTGCCTTTGGTCGCTGCTTCTTGCCACCATACATTGATGTACGTCGTCTGAACAGCACCGTCACCGCCTCGTCCGCGACACGGGCAAGCAACAACGACGACGACGACGAGGATGATGTGAGCAGCAACAATGGCAGTGCACACGAGCAACGTCAGCGACAACACGTGCCATCGTCGTCGTCGTTGCCGTCGTCTGCTGTGACGACTGCTGGTGGTCTGACGGCGTTGCTCGATGGCGTGCAGCGTCACTTCTCACTGAAGCGCAGCCGCGCGTTGTTGTGTGCACACGGGAGGCTGGCACCGTGGGCGGCGTACAAGGTGCTGCCTGCGGCTGCCGTCACACCGCTCTGTACGTTTCTGTCGCAGTGTGCCGCCACGACAACATCGACGACGACGACAATGACCGCAACGCATGCAGACGGCAACAATAACAACAACAACAACACGCACAGTGATGACAGCGGCGGTGGCGGTGATGCACAGCTGCTGCGTCCTGCGTCACTCTTCGAGCTCGACACGCGCACAGACCTGTGTGCCGTGTGCGCCGTGCACTGCGCGCGCACAGTGAGGCTGCTGCGCGAGGTGGCGGTGACGGACGAGGCCATGACACTGCTGCTGCCATCACCATCGTCGTCGCCGTCGATGTTTGCGCAGGCAGCAACAGCAACAGGTAGCAGCAGCAGTAGTGATGACAGTGCGACAATGGCGACAGCAAACACAACAGATGCGCGCAGCAGCACTGCTACACGCACGCCTGCCACAAGCCGCAAGGACAGCAACGACGAAGACGACCACCGCGTGCTCATCAGTGACGAGGTGGTGGCAGCGTGGCAGGCGTACATGTCACGCAAACGCGAGGACAGTGATGTGTTGCGCGCTGCCGGCTATACGGGGCTGCTCGCACTGTGGCGCAGTGATGCGAGTGCACACGAAGCGACAACAGCAACAACAACGCCGCCGTCCTTGTCATCGTACAACAACAGCAGCCACACTACACATGCTGCGGCAACGATGATGCTAGCGCAGGCGGAGGAGCCGATGCCTGCTGCCGCCATGCGTGCACTGCACCCCCTCGCCGCACAGCTGCCCGCACACACGCACCACAGCATCACCACTACTACTACCAGTACGACGGCGACAAGGGCAGACGAAGCACGCGCACACGCCACGAGCAGCCGCAGCAGCGGTGGTGGCAGTAGCAACGCGCCTGTGGTGTTGCTGCGTGATCGCTTGCTCTGCCCACACGGCGTGCTGCGCGCGGACGCGGCGGTGCATGTGGTGCACGACCGTGTGCGTCTCTATCTGCGCAAGCGACTGGCGACGCTGCTGACGGCTGTTCGTGCACACGACGCACGCACGCGCACCACCACCACCACCACAGCAGCTGCCGCAGCTGCCGCAGCTGCGCACGCAGACGACGGCGGCGAGCATGCGCGCGTCGACGAGGCAGCCGTGGAGCATTGGCTGCTGCCACGCATACCTGCAAGCCATACAACAGCAACAGCAACAGCAGGTGGCGGTGGCAGTGGCGGTTGTGCGCAGTGCGTCAGTCGCGTCATCGAGGCCACGGCAGCACGACATCGCGCGCGACTGCGACGCTTGACGGAGGCACGTCGCTTTGCGACATTGTGGCTGGCAGGGCAGCTGACCTCGCGCGACGCCACGGCCGCACTGCTGCGCGCAGAGAAGACGACACCGACAACAGTGGCAGACACGCCCTCGTCAGCCGCACCAACAACAACAAGAGCAACAGCAACAGCAGCAACAGCAGCGGGCGCTGCGCGCAGGACGACGACGATGATGACAGCTGCCACACCCGCGCTTGCACCACCGTCACCACCGCCCGTCATCGAGACGGAGGAGCAGCTGCTGCAGGCGCGTCACCCCAACCGCGAATTCTTCCGCCGTCCGATTGCGCAGACGTACCGTGACGCTCTGCACGAGTGGCAGGAGGGTCATGAACGTGTGCTGCAGCAGCAACGTCGCGCTGTCGCGCAGCTGCGGCGTGTGGTCGAGCAGCAACGCGCACTCAGCTTACCCATACGCACCGTGGCACGTCGCAGTGGGCGTGGTGGTGGTGGCGGCAACCGACGTGGCGGCAACAACAACAACAACAACGGCAACAGCAGCAATGCGGCGACGGCAGCTGTACACGTCGACGCGGCGGCGGCGCACGTTGACCCGCAGTCGCCCGAGGGCCGGTTGGCGGCGGCGGAGCGCGTGCTGCAGCGTATGCAAGAGGCACCCGCGCCCGCCTTCGAGGAACGCTTTGGTTGCTTGCCAACGTGGTGGGTGGCACGATGGTATGACTATGTCACGAGCAACGTGACAACAGCAACAACAACAACAAGGACGCCCGCACTGCTGCACAACAGCAACAGCAACAGTGCAGAGGAGGACAACGCAGACAGGCCACCACGACTGCACACCTTTGCGCCCTTTTACTGCCCACATGGCAAGCTGCGCGTGACGGCGGCGTGGCTCAATCCGTGCGATGGCTTCTGGCAAGACGGCAGCACACGACGCGTGGAGCAGCTGTGGACGTGGCCAACACGAGCAGCAGCAACAACAGCAGCAACAGCAGCGGCAGCACCAGCAACAGCAAGCAGTGACGAGCAGGTGGACGATCATAACGCTGCCTACGTGGCCGAGGCGAGTGATGCGCGTGCGCTTGCGTGGACGCCACCGCTGCTTGTTGTGCCGATGAACGAGTATGTGCGCATACTGCGTCACTATGGCGCCCCCGACATGCTCGTCGCCAAGCGCGTAACAGCAACAACAGCAACAACAGCAGCCGCAGCAACAGCAGAAGAAGAGGGCAGTCGTGACGCGGCTACAGCACACGGCAGCCGTGACGGCGACAGTGGCAGCACGCAAGCACAACAGCAACAACAAGCGTCAGCCGCACTCGACGCGCACGCAGACAAGATCGTCGTCAGCAGCAACAGCAGCAGCAACAACAAGGACAAGAAGACGAAGAGCAGCGACAGCGACAGCGGCGGTGACAGCGACGACGATGCCGAGGTGACGTACGAGTGTGCCGCCGACAAGGTGGTGTGCGTGGTGCAGCGCGAGGGTGCGCTGTCGATGTCACCGCCGTCGTGTGAGGCGTGCTGCAAGGCGCTGCTCGCGACGGCGGCGACACGGCTGACATACTTCACACACGGCTCACTGCAGCTGCAACTGCACCTGCGCAAGAGCAAGCGGCAGTTCTACGACGCGACGAGCACGCTGACATCGTCGACGCCACACCGCAGCAACAATGACGGTGCCGCCGACGGCGGCGGCGGTCGTGAACAGCAACAGACGCAGCAACAACGAGGCGAAGGCGACGCTGACACGAACAAGGACGACGGCGGTGACGACAAGAGCACGGATGGCGCGGTACATCACTACACGACGCTGGCGCAGCTGCGTGCACGCATCTGTGCGCATGTGCAACAAGTGCATGGCTACTACATTGCCAACGCACAGCAGCTGCGCATCACGCGCACACGCAATCGGCCACTGCAGCGCAGCAAGCGCACCGACGCTGTCAGCAACAGCAACAGCAACAACAGCGACACGACAAGGACCACAACGACGGCGGCAGACGACAGTGTCGAGTCGGCGACGCTGCTCGAGCTCGGTGTGCGTGACGGCGACACACTCCTCGTCAGCCTGCTTGACGACATGGCGATTGCGTGCGCGACGAGCAACACGACAAGCGAACAGGCAACGACGGCGACGGCGACGGCGGCGGCGGGGCGGTGTGCGAGTGGCGGCGATGACACTGACGAGTGGGAGGCGATACCGCCCGAGCTGTTGCTGCCGTCACTGCCGTCTGCTGCTACGCCGTCGTCGTCGTCGTCGTCACAGCAGCAGCAACAACAAAAACGACCACAGCCGTCGCGTGCACGTCGCGGTGTGATTGCGGCAGAGCAGCGCGCCTTTGCACAGACACGACTGCACAGTCGACACGCCGCACACGACGTCGACGTCACCACCGCCGTGCGCAGCAACAACAGCGATGACGCGGTGGCGGAGAGTGAGGTGGGGGTGGCGTGTCCGACGTGTACGTACCTCAACGCCGCGGGCATGGTCGTGTGTGAGATGTGTGAGACACCGCTCATATCACGCGCGTAACACGCACACAATACACACATACATACGTGTGTGTGCGTACAATACATAAACGATGTGCACGTGTGTATGTGTGTGTACATGCATACACATACTGCTTTTGTTTACACACATACATGTGCATGTGCTACACGCATACCACACACACACACGTCTTCTGTTGTTCTTGTCGTTTGTGTCACAAGCAGATACACGACGACGTCGGCTGCAATGAGCAGCACAGCAACAGCAGCAACAACGACAACGCCAACGACGGCGCGCGTGCAAGATGTGTTGCGCGTAGACAAGGTCGCTGAGCTAGTGCGCCAGCTTGCACAGTCACGACGAGCAACTCAGCAGCAGCAGCAGCTAGCGCAACGCTACGCAGACGAGTGTGCCGTGCTGCAGTCGCAGCTGCGTGCGTCACGTGACCACGTCGCCGCCACGGCCGCGACAATGCGCACATTGCCGGCACGCGCAGACGTGCTGCACGGCAAGAGCAACGACGACAACAACGATAACAACAACAATAGCGATGTTGTCACGTCACCACCCGCAGCATCACAAGGCCGTCGCGACGGCAACGAGTGCAGTAGCGGCAGCCCTGTCGTTGCGCTCGTAGCCGCTGCAACACCATGCAAGCAGGCACCCGATGCTCGCATGGCCGCGTCATCGCCATCACACACGTCCTCCTCGTCGTCTGCTGCTGCGTACACACCACCACCACCACCACCACCGCTGCCGCATGACGATACAACACGCAGTCATGCACACCGCCATCGTCATCACAGCCGCACACAACAACAACAACAGCAGCAGCACACTCCGCACGCATCACGTCGCCGTCACAGTCGTCATGCGCGTTGCTGCAGCACGGCAGACGACGCGCAGGACGTCGATGCAGCTGCGTCAGCCGCCAAGACGTGGCGGCGTCGTTGTGTTGCGCTGCAGCGTCGCCTTGCCGCAGACAAGGCGCAGCAGGCGCGTGAGCTGCACGACATTCACGCGCTCGTCGAGGCAATGTGTCTAGAGCAGGACTGTGCACATTGGCGTCGTGTACAAGAACGACTGCAACACGACACGTCACAGCAACAACAACAACAACAGCAACAACAGCAGTATAGTGTGTCTGGCGATGGCGCAGACGCGAGCAGAGCAACGCACGACGGCAGTGGTGGTGCTCGCATGCGTGCACACAACGACGATGACGACAACGTTGCGGCGTGTTGCACACCACACCGACGCAGTGTGCAGTATGCTGACGAGCACATGACGACCACACATGCAGCATGTGCTTCGTGTGGCGCCGCTTCTGCTACTGATGCTGCACAAGAGCAGCAGCAGCAACAACAGCAACGGCGTGAGGCGTACACGGCTACGCCGCCACCGCTGCCGCCCGCGCCGACGCAGACAGCGACGACGACATCACCGTGTGCGTGCAGCGCTAGTAACGACACTACACACATGCAGCCGCAGCCGCAGCCATGTACAAACACATGTGTACACGCACACGCGCCTGCGTGCTGCTGCTGCAGCAGCAGCATACATGGGGAATGTGTTGCACACATGCCACACGCACAACATAGCTGTCATGACCGCAGCACGGCCGTGCGCACGTGGACGTGGCGTCGTAGCGCGCGCACGACGCTGCCGCCACGACGACAGCGACACCGTCGCAAGTGCAACAGCTGCGACAGCAGCGACAGCAGTAGTAGCAGCGAGAGCAGTGACAGCAGTGTCGACACGGCTGCATCGCTGCGTGATTGCCTGGCACGTGACAGTGCACGTCGTGACGAGCTGCTCTCTGCACTTATGCGTTTGCAGCTGCAACACATGCTGTACAGCAGCGGCAACACGACAGCGACGACGTAGACTACACAACACACACATACATATGTGCATGTATGTTGTCGCGTGTATACTCACTAGATGCCTAGCGACATGACGATGTGTGTGTGTGTGTGCCTCTCTCTGCAGAAAACACAACAGAATGTGCACACACTGACTGCTTGCTTGTGTAGCGTGCGCGTGCGTGTGTGTGCACCGTCGCAACAGTGCACGTCGACATGTCAGCCGACGAGAGCAACACGGCTGGCTTCGACTTTACGTTCCTCTTTGCCGCCGATGCACACACGCAAAACGACAATGACAGCACAAACGATGCTGCCGCCGCTGCCGCCGGTGACGTCGTTGCTCCTGGTGCAGCCCTTGCAGGCAGCCGTCACAACAGCAGCAGTAGCAGCAGCAGCAGCCGCCATGGCTACGGCATCGACGCTTCAGGCAAGCACGACAATACTGCTGCTGCTGTTGTACACGGCAGTGACGACGTCGATGACGGCAGCACCGCACTCGCGAGTGACGCACCTTTTGACTTCTTCCTCGACGTGCTGGCGACGGACAACAACAACGGCGACAGCAGCAACAACAACAACAACGCTGATGACAATAACAACAATGACAGTGACGTCTACTCGAATGACGCAGCAACAACGACAGTGTCGACGACGCGCAAGGCTGCGTCGCTGTGTGTTGCTGACGACGGCGATGACGAGACACCACGAAAAGATGCTGCACACGACACGACACCGTCGCAAGAGCAACAAGAGCAGCTGCATGGCAACGACGAGTGCGATGCTGCCATTACTGCTACTACTGCAGCAGCAGCAGCAGCAATAACATCGGCAGCGACGGCAGTGACAACAC